>JAQFVV010012630.1:1218753-1398483 GCA_028023455.1 Epiperipatus broadwayi
TTGAATTAAATAATTCTAAATTGTTATTGGAAAATGTATATATTCCACCTAATGTTTTACAAAAATATTTGAAATCAAGTTTAGAAGCATTAGAATCATTTCTAGTTTCATATGAGCATAAAATATTAATTATGGGAGATTATATTATATTATATTGTTGCATATTATAGAAACAATGTTTATCAAAATAATGTCAAATTTAATGACTTGATACAATTACTTAAATTTTTGAATTTAAATCAGATCAACGATGTATATAATAATCATGGATATACATTAGACTTAATAATTACAAATTATGAGTTCATTCATATACAAAAATGTGAATATCCTTTAGTACCTAAAGATTATCATCATTTTGCATTAAAAATTGAACTGGCATTAAACATCAAAATAGCTAAATTTAGATCTTTAACTAAAAAAAATTATGCTAAAGGAGATTATTTTGGTTTATATAGAGCAATTAAAGATATAAACTGGGAGGAAGTTTACAATAGTACAGATGTTTCAATAGCAGCAGAAATATTTCAAAAATTATTATTTGATGTAGTAAATAGATTTATTCCAATGAAATATGTTAAATCAACCAAATATCCTAAATGGTTTTCAAACAAAACTTATAAAATGTATAAAGAGAAAGCGATATTTTTATAATTTGTTCAAAAAATATAAACATAGAATGTTTTTAAATAACTTTAAAAATTATAGATTTTTAATAAGAAAATTGGAAAAACAAGATTTTTATTTATATATGAGAAACATACAAAATAATATTAGTAACAATCCAAGACAATTTTGGGATATCATGAAAGAACATCTTAAAGTTAGATATAAAGAAACAACAGATATTAAGCCAGATGATTTTATGAAATATTTTTCATCACAAATGGTTAAGAATAATATGAATTCAAATAGTTATAATTTTACTAATGATCTTATAAATATTAATAATTTAATAAGTATATCTAATCTAAGTAAGAATAAGATTATAATGGTGTCTAAATCTTTAAAAAATAAGAGAGGTATTTCACATGATGATATATCTATATTTATTTATAAAGGCTGTATTGAACTTTTAGCTCCTATTTTAGTACATATATTTAACTTTGCTCTAAAAACATCTATTTTTCCTGATTGTTGGAAAATTGCAAAAATATGTCCAATTTATAAATCTGGGGAAAAAATCAGATATATCTAATTTTAGACATATCTCTTTGTTACCAATCTGTGGTAAAATTTTGGAAAAATCAATTTATAATATGATTATACATCAATTAAAAAAATATTATTCCTTCATTTAGACATGGTTTTCTACTGGGAAGATATATTGAAACAAATGTATTACACATATTAGCTGCTATAACACAAGTTATTGATTCTCAAAGTCAACTTGATGTTATTTACTTTGACTTATCTAAAGCTTTTGATAAAGTAGATCATAATATTTTACTAATGAAAGCAGATAACACCAGATTATCAATTAATCTTACAAAACTGTTAAAGTCTTTTTTTATTATTAGAAAGAATTATGTGTATATTAATGGAGAAACTTCTTTTATGGTCACTTATGAGTGTGGAATACCCCAAGGAAGTATTTTAAGTCCTATTTTTTTTGCCATTTATACTTCTAATTTATCTTCTGTCGTAACTGAGAAAAATATATTATGTTGTGCAGATGATATTAAGATCTTTTTAGAGATCAGACATAAAAATGATCATAAAATATTGCAAAATTATATTAATAATTTTTGTGAATGTTGCCATATCAATAATATGCAAATAAATACAAAAAAAAATGCAATTTAATGTCTTAAACAAAGAAAACAACAATTAGTAATAATCAATATAATGTTAATGGGAACAAAATTGCTAAAACATTTAAACAAAAAGATTTAGATATTATTTTCACAAGTTATTATACATCTAATGAGCATATTCAAACAGTAATTAATAAATCTCTTAAAATTATGGGTATGATGTTGAGATCAAACATTCAATTTACAATAGAAGTATATAGGTTACTATTTAATACTTTAATTGTACCTGTTCTGCATATGGCTCTATTATTTGGAATCTATATAATCAAACAAATATATGTAAATTACAAAAAATACAAGATAAATATTTTAAATATAATTATAAAAATAAAATATATACTAAGAAGGTAAACAATATGTATAATAAAAGACTGTTAATGGACATGTCATTTTTATTTAAATTAATACATGGAACTATATCCTTAGAATATGCAATCACAAGAATTGCCATTAGGATTCCATCTTATAATTCTAGATGTCATGATTTGTTTTATTTACCTGTATTAAAACATTCCATTAATTCACCATTGCATAGATTGCAACTGGAATATAATAAAAAGTTTTTACATATTGATATTTTATCTTCAAATTATAAACAATTTAAGGACAAAATAAAAGCAATCTTACATTGACATTAATAATGTAAATAGTATTTCATACATATCTGTTTGTACTACTTTGTAATTTATAATACAGATATATAATACTTTGTAAATACTTGCGGCTTTGTTTGAGCTGATTATTTATGAATAAATTGAATTGAATGGAATTACTACTATTACTTTCAAAAGGACTTTATTAACTGAAAAGTTACATCTGTTTACAGTTTTACATTAGGCATATATAGTTTCATATTTACATTATAAAAGATGTACAGTTTATACAATTAAATGCCATGCATTACAAACATTTAGATTACAGATTTAGATGTTAGAGTTCATGATAACCATCAAGTTCAAAAACAATAGACCTTTATCAATGTTCATGTGGTGACAATGGGAGAAACAGTGTTTAAATATTCCATTGAGATCTGATCACAGTCTGCATGTAGTTTGTTGAGGATTTAATAGATTCCATGTTGTATTATATATAGAGTCAAGAGACAAGTTTCTTGTCTCTTTCTTTAATGCTTTCAAGTTTATTCCAAAAGGTATTTGTATGCCTTCTTGGGTTGTTGTTGTATAAAAAAGTGCATCTAGTACACCATAGTGCAAATAGGACAAAAGTGCTGGCACAAATATTAGCATATATACCTTGTTTGAAACTTTGAAAAAGTGTGTCAATTTTAACTTTTGAATTTTTAAATAATAGAGGAATTGCTGTCCAAATATTATCAAAGCAGGTGCATTCAAAGAATATGTGATGCTAGTTTTCAGTGTCCGTATGGCAAAGATTGCAGTATCCATCCACATCCTTGCAATTTCTTTTATATCTGTAAAAATATAAAGTGGGTAATGCTTCAAGGTTAGTTTTAACAAGGAAATCAAAATATTTAGGTTCAAGGGACCAATGTCTAAATTTATTAATGAGTTGTTTGTTATTTAAGCCTAAAATTGGAGTATTAATGGAGTCATAATGATCACCATGAAACCATTTATACACTTCCCAATATTTTATTTTTTTAGATGTAAACTTCAGTTCATGTTTGGGGATAACCTGAAGGGGAAGATTGGTTTTTTTCCAAAAATTAACAATACTTGGGGGGTCTATCTGTAGGGGTAATTTTCTGCAGTATCTCTAACTGAGGATAGATGTTATTAAATGAAATAATAAGGTTGATAGTCTTTTGAATTCTAAAGATGTTTATGCAATGAAGACCTAATTCATTTAAGATAGGAGGGTTTTGAAGTTGTTTAAGTGAAATGCCACCAATACGTTTGATCCAAAGAAGATTTCTAAGTACAGAGTAGATAGTACGATTAAATTTTTTAGTAAAAATAATAATGGGAGAGAAGTATGTGATTCTGGTCATGATCAGTAAATTAAAGAGTGATGTTTTACAGTAAAGAGAGAGGTAAAATTTAGATAGTGATTTAATCAGCTCAGTTTTGTGAATAAGTACATTCTGTATTTGGCTTCTCATCGATGAGTAGCTTAGATGAAAGGGAAAACCAAGGAAGGAGATCCTCTGTCATCTGAAGAACTGCTTTTGAATTTTTCCAGTATATATAGACCAAGCACATGATTTATCAATGTTAAATTCTAGCTTGTAATCCTGAGTAAATTTTGAAAGAATTCCAATGAGAATTGGGATTTGTTTATAAGAAGATAGAAACACAGATATGTCATCCATATATGCAATGACTGAAATGTTAGTGTTGAGAGACTGTACAAAGATATCAGATATTTGATTTTCAATCTCTTTGAGAAGAGAATTTATATAAATAGCAAATAGTAGAGCACTGAGAGGAGAGCCTTGCGATATTGAGCAATAAGGAGTGAAATTAGGAGTGAATTTTTTATTTAATGTAATATGTATTTCACAGTTTAGCAAAAAAGGTTTGTTATTATGTAAAGGATTGAAATAGGTATCTCTGCATCCCTAGTATGTTAATAAGTGATCTATAGGTACCATGTCAAAAGCAGATTTAATATCCAGCTGGACTACCAATGCACTATATTTCTTACCCTCTCTAACTGAATCTATAATGGTTTTAAACAAGAATGCAGCCTGATTTGTAGATGAGCCTTTTTTCGCAAATTGAGTCTTGCATAATCAGGGTAGCAAAATTGGTTCAATTCTATTTTTAAGTACAGACTCTAGTACTTTTATTTCTAGTGGTGCCATTGAAATAGGTTTAAGATTATCAATGGTAGAAATATTTTCATGTTTTTTGAGAAAAGGTATGAGATATTGGATATAAACCTTATATTTTATATATACGCTTTGATAGGCAATTGGCCATATCATCCAAGTATTTTGCTGTAAAATGCATTATATGGAAATATACAAAGAGAGGGATCCCATGCAAACCTGGATGATATGAACCTGGAGTGGAAGTTATTTTTGCTCTGAGTTCATCTATTGTAATGCTGCCTGAATCTATTGAGGTATCAAAATAGTTTGGTGATGGATTAAACATTTGTTTGCTTTGAAACAACCTTTGATAGTGGCTGTATAGGAATACTAACATGTTATCTCCTGTACAAAGTGTGTCACTAATTTTTAGTGCTGTTGGTACTTTCACTCTATGGGCCTGACGAAGTGCCCAGTGAATGTAATTTCTTGACCATGTATGTAGTTTGCTAAAATATATTTTCTTTTTTTTTAACTGCCAAATATTGTCTGGGTGTTTCACATGTGGATTTATATAGGGTCTTTAGTGCAGATATTCCTGTGCTCTGTTCAGTAATGGAAGTAGATTGTGTAAGCTTTTTGTGAATCTCATCTGTTAGACTGAGAAGTCTGGTTGGTGATGGAGAAGCTCTTGTGATATGGTTAATTGTGAATGATAAAATATTTACATAAGCAATACAGGTCTGTATTGGGTCTAGTTTCATTTTATTAAGTTTGGAAAGTTCAATATAAATTGTGGAAAAAATAAATTTAGATGTATGATTAGTCAGTAGTAAATGAATTGTTTGTCAGTGTTAAAATTTATTTTTTGGGAAAGATCATATTGAAGTGTGGCCATCAATGCTAGATGATCAAAAAAGATGAATTATTAAAAGATAAATGAATCATGTGATGTAGTATTGGTGTGTAGAAGCATAGGTCTATCAATGATTTATGCTGCCCATTATCAAAAGATACAGAGTTCTTAGGAAGGAAGCATTCTCCACTCATTAGAGGGAAGGAAAGTCTATGAATCTATTTTGATACAAATGTGTCATAGCTCATATTGGAGTCTCCCAATATCACACATGGATGTGATGAGGAAGCAAAAAAAGAGTTTATAGTTAGAATTAATTTATTAATTATGTGTGGGCCAGAATGTATATAGACAATGGCTATGTTGAGTGTTATGGATGGGTGTTGCATTGTGATAATTAAAATATTAGGATCCAAATAAAGAATTTTAAATGCTTTAAAAATACATTTCTTGGAAATAAAGACACCTGTGCTGGCAGATGGAGAGTTGGATAATCTGGAGAAGATGGAAAACCCTCTTATTATGAAGATAATTGAATAGGTCTAGCTGTGACACATTGTATATTTTTGTTTCAGTAAATCCAAGTAGATGTGTCTGAACTATATCAATCCATTTTGATAGCTGAAGATTTTACTGGGGTGATTGAGACCCCTAACATTAAATGTTCCAAACTTAATAATCATAAAGAATAATAGAAACTGGCATATGTATATGTCAAACCAAGGCAAATAATTAGTTATTTTGGGTGTAGATTTAACTTTGAATCATTACTGCATGAGCTCATGATCTCCAGCTAATACTTCATGATCAGAGTTTAAGCTAGATGTGATTTTATCTACATCCACAACTTCTTCATTTTCAGATGTGAGATCATAATCAGATTCCTGTGTCATAGTTTTAATTTTTTTATTTACATCAACAGATGGAAAATCTTCATATTCACTTGTTATTAAATTGTTTGGCTTTTTCCGCCCTTGCCTTTTACATGGTGGATGGCCTGACTTTCTTCTGAAGGTGGTGTCATCACTGGGGAAATTGGATATCTGTGATTCTGGCATGATTGATGTCTCCAGAATGTCTGTAAAAGTTTTATTAATTGGAATATTGTGAGGGGTGAAGATGCTTATAGTATCTGTTAAAGTTTGATTAATTGGTGGTAAATTGGTATCTATATTTGTTGAGTTATGTTGCAAGTTATTTTTATTCAAGTGTGCATCAAGTTTATCTTGTTTTGTTAAATTATTATCAACATTGGATGCAGTTCCTATCAAAGTCTTATGTGTTACATTTTATATGTCATGTGAATTTGCTTTTGTCTTAGAGCATTGATGAGAAGTAGTCGCCATCAAGCCACACTGTGAACATATGAGACTTGGTAAGGATTCACAATATGCTCTCTCTGCTCGCAATGAAAACATTGTGGTCTCAAACCCTGAATTATTAACAGCAGTATGGCCTCCTGGTCTGCTATTTGCGTTGGTATGTTATTGGGATCAATTCCTTTGTGTAGCTTGACTTTAAACTGAAAAGTATTACAATAAATTAGTACTGGTGTATCCTTTAGGTATATAGGCTGAAATCCAATTACGATTCCGAAGAGCTGCATTAATCTCTGGAAATCGTTAATATTATAGCTTAACTATGTATTTTTTAAAATTCCAGTAATATAGTTTATATAATGTTGATTTACATAAATGAGCGCATATTTACGGAGAGTTTTAACTGTTTTTTTGAATCTATCTTTTTGCTCCTCATTGTGAAATTCAAGAGCAATATATCTGGCGTTTGGATGCTCAGCAATTCGGTAGACAGAATCCCACATATTATAACTTAAAGCTTGGCATAATAGTTCCTTTGGAAAGCAATATCAGTAGCTGTGATTACAATAGCTTCATCTGAAAAAAAAAGTTTAAAAGAATCAAAGAGATTTCTTGGGATCGTATTATTAAATTGCTCTATTGTATAATTGAGGCTTTCATCGGTTCACGTAAATAGGTCATCGTTATTGCTGTTAACGGGTGTAGACATTTGTGTTAAAAGATCAATTTTAATTATATCGCCGATCATAGATTCATGAAATCTGCCAGTATTAGTTATTTTGTTATTTTTATTTGCAATAACCAAATCCTTTTCATTACTACTTTCAGCTTTATTTGGTAATGAAGAAATCATTACTTTAACAGCCTTAGCATAAGTTAGATCAGATTGACAAGTTACGTTATCACCTGGACCTGACATATTAGTTTACACAGAGTGTAGGAGTTACTCCCTTTTCAAGCTATTAAACTGAGACTGCTGCTATATTAATACTTAAATTATTATAAACAGACACTTTAAATATATATACGCAACTCCAATATACTAGATATTTGTAATAGTTTGGTTAAATATAGTTATTTATAATTTTTTTTTCTAGAATGACAGACATATCAAGCATGCTTCTATGTAGATTATTATTATTATTATTGCTGTGTGCTGCGCAAATTAAAATACGTGCATAACAAGTTTTCTATAGACTAGCTCAGATCGAGCATGATTAAAAACGGATTGAGCATGCACCACTGTAAATCAATAAGCATAGGAATAAATATAAATGACCAATAGAGTGGAATGTCCACTGGATCTTAATGCTCACAGTCTGGAAGGGGAACTACCTATAAAAAGTATTTGCTACTGAAGATTGGACACTCTACTAAAAAGAAGGGCTTGGACTGGCTTTCTTACTCAGTGAATCACCTTGAAGCTACAAAGGATGGATGTAGGCAAAATTATAAGGCCATCTCGGTCTATATTATTGTTTGTTAGTAAGCCTCGGGGCATAGGTAAATGTACGGTAAAAATATTTGAATAAATTTTGTAATATATTTTATTACAATAATTAATTGTAAATAATTATTCACTGTAACCTTTTCTAATTTGTCATTAAATAGTTTAACCTGACTGTCATCCTGAGAGTTCATTTCTTTTTTTTAACATATATGCTAGTTTATGTTCGTAATAACAAAATAGGTGGTTGTAATCAATAACAGCCAAACACTGCAATTATTATTATTATTATTAATTTATTTAAACACACATAGATTACATAAGTAATATTTACTAAGGCTATAAACCTCGAGGGTGCATGTGAAAATGAGAAGTAGGGACCTCTACAGGTCTTAATCACAAGCTTACACTTATTATTAATTATTATTATTATTATTATTATTATTAATACTACTACTACTATTACTACTACTACTACTACTACTGTTACTATTACTATTATTATTATTCAAAAAGGAACATTATTGCGTTAAAACGGTTTTACATCAAGTACATTGTTTTTTCATAATTTTACACCAATTACATTGTTTATTTATATGGTAGTCATATCGTTTTGATAATATTTGGGCATAAATTTGCCCAAGTCATGGGAGGGTTACAATTTTGAAAAGGCCAAACAGTTATGATTTCAGTATTAATTAAATCGTTTAAATTTTTAGTTCGGATTCTTTCCATATTGATTTAATGACTCCATCACCTGACATATTTAAACTTGTTTATTGATTAATCATCATATGTTCTTTTTTTCATTTCTGTTTTAATTTTATATAGTTGGCTAAAGTTGTAAAAAAGAAATATATGTGTGTTTATAACATTTATTTTTCCTTGAGGAGTGACCATGTGGTTGTGTAAATATATGGATTTGCTATTATCTTATCTCTATTTCACATCTGATTCAGTTTATTATGAAAGGTAGATGGGTATTTTCTAGTATTGTTGTCTATTAAGTAGGTATGCCTTATATACTAGGAAGTGTTAGTACAACGGTGGATGCTCTAATGCTGGGTTGTGATTTGTTTTGATAAGCATTGACAATATGATTGATGGTAATGTTCTGCTGGTGGTATGATACCACAGTATTGTTCTAATTTGCTGTAATGTGGTACATTCGTAAATCAGGTGTTGGAACATCTCTTCAGCCTGGTAGCATAGATCACAAAACAAGTTAATTGAAATATACATCCTTTTATGGTGTAGGAAGTATGTTGTGGGCAATGCAATGAGATTTGTTTTTAATATAAAGCCACAAACTTAGGCTCCAGTGTCCATTTTTTGTTTTCATGGAGCCATTTTTTATTGCTAATACTTAATATTGTGTTATGATTATTTAGGTCTTCTTCTTAATGTGTACGTTTGTAAATGTCCGAGTATGAGTGTTTGTATATTGCTATGGTATATTGATGGATGATCAATGATATATATAAACTGGGTGGTAGTGGTTTGTCAGTTGGAGTAATTTTAACTAAATATTTACGTTTGGGAAATTGATTCAGAATTGAAATTACAAGGTTGCTTAATTTTTGGATATAGAGTGCAGGCCTAGACCATTTTTAGTGAAAGGCTGATTGAAACTTTTTGTTGATATAGCTACCACTTTCTTGGACCATAGGAATTGATTACAGATATTTTTGATTTTTGCTTTAAAACTTTTAAAAATTTAATTATTGGTAGGTAGTAGTTTATTTTTGTCATGATGAGTTGATTGATAAATTGCACCCTAGAATACTGAGAGAGATGTTTTGGATAGTGAGGTTGCAATTAGTTGTGTCTCATGGCTTAGTCTATTTTATATGTTACATCTCATCCCAGTACTCTCTGAAAAAAAAACCTAAAAAAGAGGTCTGTTTGGAGCAGTATATAGATGTGCACAATCCTCTCATAAACATAGCCCACGTGGAGGTTTTTGCTCTGTTAAATTATAGCATATATTAGTATATTCTTTAAGTATTTTTTGTAATTGGGGTAACTGTTTCTTTCAAGATAGGAAGACTGTGATGTCATTAATATATGCCAAGCAAGCTATGTACTGTGTAGTGCCATGTATTTGTATTCCCGTAAATGTTTTTTAGATTTTTTCAATTAAGGAGTTAATATAGAATATAAATAGGAGTGCACTGAAGGGAGAACCTTGGGATATGGATTGGGTGGGTGTAAATTGTGGTAAATTTCTCTCATTGAGTGTTATGTGTATTTCTCAATTCAGTAAAAGATTTGCTATAATGTAAAGTTGAGATTTTGGGGATGAAGGTATTTTCTAGCATGTCTAACAACATGAGGATGCTTACTCCATCAAAATGTTCCTTCAATATCAAGTTGAACTGCTATTGTGCTATATTTCTTTTTCTGCCTTGTTGAGTCCAAGATTGCTTTGAACAACACTGCTGCTTGAATTGTCGACGAGTTCTTTTTGACAAATTGAACATTTGATATTAGTGGTAATATGTGTGGTTTTATTTTTTCCTTTATAATTTTTAAATTATTTTAATTGGTAATGATCCCATGGAAATTGGTCAGAGATCACTTGGGAGAAGGGATTGATTTTTTTGTTGAAGGGAACAATTGCAATGGGATAAACTCCTTCTATATTCTGAATTTCTTGTGATAAGTGGTTGGCTAAGTTGCATAAATATTTTGCTGTGTATTGAATAAGGTGTTTTAACCTGAATAATGGAATTCCAGGACTTCCTGGATGACATGCACTTGGCATAGTAATAATTAATTGTTAGAAAGTCATTCCTAGTAAATGGCCTTTCAGTTTCTGTTGGTCCAAATAGCTTCGGTTGTCTTGTAGGTGGTAGTCTTGTTTGTAGTTTGCTTTTAAAGTATTCAAAAATAGGTAAGATCATATTATGTCCTGCATATGTGCTTTCTTTTGTTTCAATTGCCATTGGAACTCTAATGGTTGATTGATTTCTTAATGTGCATTTAATATATTCCCTTGTCAAGGTGTGTGGATGTGTGAGACATATTTTGCTTTTTTTGATTTTTAGATATTCTTTTAGTGGCTCACATGCTTTGTTATATGCATGTGTTAGGCTATATATAGACCTCTGTGTGTAGTGTGATGGGATAATCATGGTTATGCATTTGTGCAGTTCATTTGCTAGTGCAAGTAGTTTGAATGGTGGAAGTTGTTTTTTAGTTGTATGAGATATATTGAAAGAAATAATGTTTATGTATGCAAGATACTATTGTATAGGGCTGAGATGCATTTCTTTAACTTTATTTAACATGATGTATATCTCTGAAAAAACAAATTCTGGGGTGGTTGCTGGAAGTAAAATTCTGACCATTCTTGTTAATGGGAGAATTGCTGTTTGTCTTTGTCTAAGGTTTAATGATATTACTTGAGCTGAGTGCTCAAAGAAAGCTGAAGGGGTTAGTTTGAGTGTTATTTGGTGGGGTAGGATTGGGGAGTAGAAACATAGATCAATGAAACAATGAATGTTGACCATTGTGGAATGATAATGTATTCAGTGGTAGAAAGCCTTCTCCACTCATCAGTGGTATAGAAATTCTATGAAGCCATTTCTGCATAAATCTCTGGTATGTTGTGTTACAATCACCTATTAGTATCATTGGATTTGCTATACTGGCTAATGTTGAGTTTATGTTCATTATTATAGAATTAATTTTGTTATCCTGTATCGGCATGTAAATGTAAATGATGCAATACAGAGAGCATACCAATAGCTCAAACAAGCTCTTAATTAATAAGTGCGGTATGAGAAAATATTTAAAATCTCTATCCAGAAACTGTTTTTGAGCTTTTGGCTCACATCAGTGGAGAGCTAGAATATTCAGACACTATATCTAAAATATAAACTCAAAACCCAGCACTTATTTCATATGTATATTTAAGTAAAAACTCTGAAATTTTCGGACATGAAAATGTCTTTAAATTGAGCCATATGCTCGAAACTAGTTGGTCTGGAGATGAGTGTTCTGGATAGAGATTTTAAATATTTTCTCATACCACACCTTAATTAAGAGCTTGTTTGAGCTATTGGTACACTATCTGTATTGCATTTTTGTAACTACAAGCTTATAAAAGTAATGTCACGTTATATATGATTAAAAAGTAAGACAATTAAGAATCTAAAATAAAGATAAAAAAAAAAGAGAATAAAATGAATCAATTAATTTTAAAAAAATCCAACAAAGATAAAAAACTAAGATAAAAAAAAATCTAAAACAGGATAAAAAAGAAATCAAAAAGAATTAAAATGGCTACCTTAAAAATAAGTTAAAAGAAATCAAAAAATAAAAATGGAAATATAAAACTATTAGACAATAAAATAAATTCAAAACAACATCAATAAAATCTCCAAACTCTACTTAATAATACCATCACAAATAGGGGGGAAAAGCTTAGCCAAATAAGAATTATAGAATTCAAAAATCAGAAAGACAAATAACACATGTTAACTCTACAAAGTCAGCAGCAAGAATCAATTATTATTAGTATTATTATTATTATTATTATTATTGTTGTTGTCATCATCGTCATTATTATTATTATTATTATTATTATTATTATTATTATTATTATTATTATTATTATTATTATTATTATTATTATTATTATTATTATTATTATTATTATTATCATCATCATCATTATTATTATTATTATTATTATTTGATACAGAAGTAAAACAAAGTGAAAGTTCAATTATGAAAGATAATGAACATTCTGATATAAGATGTTGTGATAATAAAAATATTTTAGAGGAAATACTGGCCAAATTAAATGAGGTCAATAATTTTTTAATGCAAATTAAAGCTGAAAATATTTTTTTGAAATCATTTATTTTGAAACATTTTGATAAAGTAGAATTCAAGAGTGATGTTGTTACACTTGATAATGATCAAGTTACTTTGAAAATGCAGAAATGTCTTGTATCTACAGGAAATGAATTGTGAGATAATAAAGAAGAATATTTCCAATCAAGATAAAAAAGAAAATTATGGGAAAGATGATAACTACTCTTTAATTAAGAAAGTTATTAAGCCTTCATATAAAAATATTTTAATTAAAAATAAAGCCCCCCCCCCCCCCCCCCCCCCCCCCCCCCCCCCCCCCCCCCCCCCCCCCCCCCCACCACCCCCCCAAACCCCCCCCCCCCCACACACACACCCCCCACCTCACACACCCCCCCAACCCACCCCCGTACCCAACCACTTCACCCCCCACCTCCAACCATTCCACACCCTTACCTGATAACCTTTCTTCCAAACCCACCGACCCCCGACCAACCTCCCCAACAGAAAAGAAAAATATATTGATAATAAAAAGTCTATAACAATAAAAAAAGTTAAATCAAATGTTACTAATAGTGATACAAATGAGAAATTAAATATTTCTGAAAGTTTAAATTATGAAGAATTTAATACTGTAAATTATAAAAATAAAAAAATATGATAAGAAGAAAAGAAAAGCCAGTGATTGATAGAAATTCAGATCACATATTGAAAACAGTTAAACCTAGAATGCATTTTAAAACATATTTTCTAACTAGATTTTCCCCAATGACTTCAGCAGAGGAGATTAAAAGTTACTTAGAAACTGCATTAAATATTTCAGTAGTATGTCACAAAATTTTAACTGTTAATTTAAAATATGCTTCATTTTATGTTTCTATACTGGAGTCTTATAGTAATAAAATGAATGATGAAAATTTGTGGCTGAAACATGCAGTTATATTGTCTTTTTTTGGGAAGTTAAATAAAAATATAACTGTTAACATGAATGAGTTAAATAATAGTGTTTTAAATAGTAGTACATCTATAACTCAAAAATAATCAATACAAACAATATGCTTAATTGTTATTATCAAAATTCAAGGGGTATGAGAACAAAACTTCAAGAATTTTATGAAGCAATTTTATTAACAAATTATGATATAATATTCATTACAGAAACATGGCTTATTGAAGATATTTTTGATTGCCAGCTATTTGATAATAGATACAAAGTTTTTAGATAGGATCAAAATATGAATATGGCTAATAGAGGAGGTGGTGTTCTTATTGCTGTTAAATCTCATTTTAAATGCATGGTATTAGATTTACATACAGATTTTGAATGCATTTGGATATCTATTAATTTAGGATATGAAAATTTGATCATTAGTAATGTTTATTTACAACCAAAAATAAGTATTTTATAGTTAAATGATTATTTTAATATTGTTGAAGAATTGCTTGTAACATTTAAAGAATCAATTATGATGGTAGGTGACTTTAATGTTCCTAAGTTTATAATTAATAAACTTATCTTGATTCTAAGTCATCAAGATTACTATCTGCTGTTAATATGCTGAATCTTACACAAAGTAATGATATCTGCAATAATTATGGGATTACTCTACATTTAGTTTTTAATAATTTTCCATCTAACTTAAAATGCACTAAGTGTAATCAGCCTCTTGTTAAAGAAGATGTTTTTCATCCATCTTTGGATATTGATTGCATGTTTTAATACAAAATTGTAAAACACATTTATAATTTTAAAAGATGTTATTTCAAAGGTAATTATTTGGATTTGTACAAGGTATTACAACATGATAGTTGGACATGTGTGTATAATTGCCATAATTTAGAAGATGCTGCTGTTAATTTTCAGATTAGGCTTACAGAACATATAAATAAATTTATACCTACTTTGAAAATTCATACTAAATATCCAGTTTGATTTTCTATGGTTCTTATTAAAGGAATTAAGTGCAAATTAAAATTTTATAAAGATTTTAAAATTACTGAATCTTTATTTGACTGGCATAATTTTAGGATATATAGGTCATTTACAAAAATTATTAAAAAAAAAAGAATTTTCAGGATTACTTAAAGATAACTGAAAATAATTTGATAAGGAATCCAAAAGATTTTTGGGGATGTATTAAATTCCTTATATCAAAAAGAAATACCCTACAAAATGAAAATGTAGGCTTAGTAGCAAATGACTTCTCATCTTTATTCAATTTAAAAATGGGAGATAATATTTATAATATTAATCATGATAATTTTACTTATGAGACATTAATTAATGTTAATAATGAATCTTTAATTTTACTCAGATATCTATAGAGTCAATTCTTTCATCTATTACACAACTTAAAATAAAAAAAGTGTAGGAATAGATAACATACCGTCATTTATTTACAAGGGATGTGGACAATTATTGGCTCCTGTATTGAAGCATTTATTTGATTTATCTCTAAAACATAATACTTATCCTTCTTTATGGAAAGAAACAAAAGTAGTACCAATACACAAAAATGGATCTAAAAGGAAGATGGAAAATTATAGACCAATATCCCTACTTTATATTGCAGCTAAAATCTTTGATAAATGTTTTCTTAAGCATTTATTTAATAATCTTTCCAAATGACTTCCTAATTATCAGCATGGATTTATACCAGGAAAATCAATAAATACAAATTTAATCACAATAAATGACATAATTGCACAAAATTTTGATCAACAAAAGCAACTAGATGTTATATATGTGGATTTAAGTAAAGCCTTTGATAGAGTGAGTCATGTCATGAGGATTTGTTATTAAAGTTAGCTGCATATGGATTATCTAAAAAATTTGATTGAATTTTTAAATCTTATTTATTGAATAGGCCTCATTATATTTTCTATAATAATAAATGGTCAAATTGTTTTTATCCTATTTGTGGAGTGCCACAAGGTAGTGTATTAAGTCCTTATTTATTTGCAATAATGACTTCAGATTTGCATTGTTTTATAAATAATAAGAATATTCTTTGCTATGCTGATGATATAAAACTATTTAAGACAATTTATAGTTCATCAGATCATTTGAAGTTGCAAAATATGTTATAATATCTACACAGATGGTGTATTAAAAATGGTATGATTATAAATACTAGCAAATGTAAAATTGTAACATTTACTAGAAAATCTGGTAAAAGTTTATATACTTACACATTAAATAATACGTATATCTCTGGAGATATTAGTCATAAGGATTTAGGAATCGCTTTCTCTGCTAATGGATCATTTACAGAGCATGTTTCATATAATGTAACAAAAGCGCATAAAGTATTAGGTCCTACTTTGAGGATAATTAATTATTTTGAATTAAATACTATATTCATGTTATTTAAAATGTTATGATTCCGGTACTTCATTATGGATCTGTTATGTGAAATGCAGACACAATTTCACATATTAATATGATTCAAAGAGTTGAACCTAAATTTCGAAAATTAATACTGCTTGAAAAGAAATCAGGAAATTTAAGTAATAAGTTATTTAATCATATACTTATTGCTGACATGATAATATTGCAAAAGATAGTGAAAGGAGAAATAGATATGTTTGAGTTGGAGACAAAAATACAATATAAAATCCCCAAGCTGAATAGTAAAAATACTGAACTATTTTATATACCTCATTTTCATTCAAATTGTTTGACAAGATCTACACTGGTTAGATTGCCAGATTTTTATAATAAATATTTTAAAAGCATTGATATTTTTAATTTATCAAAGAATAGCTTTAAAAAAGCAATTCAACAGTTATTGAGCTGTAATAGCAATCAAATGTAAACTTTTTGGTCTTTGTTTACTGTATGTTTACATGTTAAACATTGAATTGAAGAATTATTATTATTATTATTATTATTATTATTATTATTATTATTATTATTATTATTATTATTATTATTATTATTATTATTATTTTTTTTTTATTATTTTTTATTATTATTTTATTATTTTTTTTTTATTATTATTTTATTTTATTATTATTATTATTATTATTATTATTATTATTATTATTATTATTATTATTATTATTATTATTATTATTATTATTATTATTATATGATGATGATGATGATGATGATGATGATGATGATGATGATGATGATGATGATGATGATTATATTATTATTATTCAATAATATACTTTATTGACCAAAAGATGTGTGTTTCATAGTTTTTACAAATGTTTTACAAGAGTTTTGCCAGGGTTACAAAGGTATTTCAAGTATAATGATTGTTTGTTATTATATAAATTTGATTAACATTGCTGGTTACAGTGCAATTACATAAACATTGATAATGATGCATAATTGTTGTTAATGATACTTGTTTTGCGAGACATAATAGTGGATGTATAAAAAAAAGAAATGTGAATTAAGGTTCACTTGCCTTGACCTTGACAGGTCTAGTTAGAGATAGCCTTCTGTGGTATTGAACTATTGTAATGAGTGTCTGGAACATAGTTTTTCATGTAGTTAGTTGTATTATGAAGTAGATGAAATGTCCAAGAAGGTTGTTAGTATTGCCTACTTTGTTGTGGCAGCTTATAGGTTGGATTGCTTTCTAATGAGTGACCCAGTGACCACAAAAATGTCCTGGGGATTATTCTGCTGATGGCAAGAAAATATCTTTGGAGCAAGCACTGAAGCCATTTCAAGATCCTGGGTAAATTTTGGCTTCCAATAATCTGAGATGATGTTGAATGATAATACCATACTTATGTAATTGGTATAACTTTGATGATGAGTTAAGGTTGCAGACACTGATCCCCATTGCTGGAGGGAGTTTTTTGGCAGTAAGAGATTGTGAAATGGCATTTGATTCTGCTAATGTTGAGCAGCAGTGGGTGTAATTGTTTGTTGATCAACTGCAACTGAGAATAATTGATGAGTTTGATCAGAGGAGGATCATGTTTGGATGTTGTTGGTTCTGGTTTGGAGAGTAAGCAAGGTGAATGATCAGGTTGGTATAGTGAGGTAATGGTTTGCATAGTTTGTAGGGGTTATCAGCAATCTCAGTGATTAATATGTATCATTCATTTTGGTTTTTTTGTTGGCAATTTTTCTTAGGATTTCCATGTTTTCTCTTAAATTCATTAGGGGTTGGATGTGGAGGGGGAACTGGTATGGGTAGCAGGCATTGTTCAATTGTTTCCATGATATTTATTGAAGTATTCTTTCTTATGATGTGTTGATTCCGTGATGTGTTTTTATGACAGTCCATAGCATGAGGAGGCTGGGCATTTGTGCTATAGCCAATCATTTTTATTGCATCAGGGGTGTAGCAGGTTAACTACATTTTGGATGTGAAGTTGACTGTGCATACACAGTTGAGATAGACTGAGGCATTTGTTCTTGTTTGACAGTGGATTACAGTGACATGAATTATACATCTGGTGTGGGTAGGTGAATAGCTCAGAGATTGTTGAATCACCAGGCTAGCTGTTATTGCAGGCCCCAGCTGATGAGTGGTCAGATTCTAATTGGTGGCTAGTTATTTGCAAATTTGTTTTATGGGTAGTTGTTGATGAAGGTGTGACTAGTATGTTCAAGCACTGAGTTGCCAGTTTACCCTGCTATCCACAGGCATAGCATTGAAGTTTTAGGTCATGAATGTATAAATATAAAGTTGTCTCTTGGTCAAGAATTTAAGTGGGAATTGTGTTTGGGTTAATCTCTGGATGCAGTTGAATTTTGAATTTGTAACTTGCCTAGAATAGGTAGGTATAGAGGTTTCTGAGATTAACTTATTGAAAATGGATTACTTTGCCAAAGTGCTTCATCTTCCACTGGAAATCTTGTGGGGTGTATCCAAAATAAGTATTCTTCAACACCCCAGTGATGCTGTTGTTCTGATTTGGATAGACTGTTATCAGTTCATAGTTTTGAAGTGTTTTTATATCACTTTGAAGTGCTCCCTTTGGGTAGCCTGAAAAAATTCAATTCCTAGGTGCCTAGATTTAGCTATCTGACTGATTGAATCCCACATCCCATGCATTGTAATGGTATCAAAGAGACCATGGGTGATAGTGTTACAAAATCTGTCACTAATATTTGTTATTGCTTTGATGTCCAGTCAAAGGTTGGAGGGAGATGCAGCTATTGTATATTTAAATTCGATTCAGCAATGTCATTGAGAGTAGTTTTGCAAAAATATGGAATTGACCTGGGAGTGTTTGAATTACATTGTTATTACTATGGGATGTTTGTACATTATTTCCAATGACATTTGCATATGCTTTTTTTAGAACTTGTACTTTGATCTTTGGAGCAAGTAATACATTTGAACCTATACCATGGTTAACTTGGAAAATTGTGCATGACTGCTGGCATTTGCATCTGTTTGGTTGGGATTTCAACTTTAATTTCTTGAGATATTATTTGAGCTTATATTCTTGTTACTGTGGGGATTTTTAAAATATATAATTTGACAGTTGGAAAAAATAATATTATCTGAATCTATACTTTGGTTATCATAGAGAATGACAATACTGTTTGTTTGCAGGCTTTGAATTTTTTTCTCTGAAGCTGTTGGTATTATTAGATATTTTTATATCTTTGTTGCCATGAAAAATTTCCACACTGTTGCTAATAAAGTTCTGATTTGTTTGATTAAAATCTGGACTTTAATTTTGAGAATTCACAATAATGGAGGGAGATATCTGATCATTTGATAGCTCCATCACCATATATGACCTTGTCAACTTGGTATTTAAAGTACTTTGAAACTATATAAAATAGAACCAGAAAACTGTGTTCAAAGCAGGTGAATTGCTTTCTACTGAACTTGATTTCCACTAATTATTAATAAATAATATATAATCATTTTTATTTTATAGATGCACTTGATTTTTTTTATTGATGCTTATCCCTTCTCTGACTTCACTTGTGGCATCAGGTTTATCCCTTAATTTGGTACATACTCTTTTATAATTGCAAAGATTTTAACTTATTCATCATCATCATTATTATTATTATTATGATAATGATGATGATGATGAAATTTATTTATTACGATGAATTCTGATATGATTTCTCAGAAAAAAGATTTTACTTCACTTAATATTTTTCATTTAAATATACGTCGCGTTAGATCTCATTTTGATGAATTTGGAGTTTATTTAAGCAATTTTCCTTTATTTCATTTTGATATAATTATTTTAAGGGAAACTTGGAGTTCATTACAAGAACAAAATTTATATAGTTTGAGTGGCTATACGAGTATACTTTCTCTTCCTGTGCATTTACGATCTGGTGGTGTTATGGTTTTTATAAAATCAGGTTTAGACTTTTCTCTCATTATTCCAACATTTAATACTGCAGAATGTATTTTATTAGCTTTGAGACTTCCTAAATTTGTGCTTTCTATTTTGGCTATATATAGATCATGTACAAGTAAAGTTTTGAATTTTGCTGCTGAACTTGATTCTTTGTTATCAGATTTGGATTCAGAATCTGCTGTTTTAATGGGTGATCTAAATATTGATTTATGAAATAATGCTTATAAGTCTACTATAGATTATTTAAATTTGCTTTATAGCTATGGATTTAGTCAAACGCTTTTTTCACCTACACGTATAACTCCTATATTTCAATCTCTTTTAAATCATATTTGTATTAGATTAAGTCACGGATTGTTTTCGGATTCGTCTCTTTCTAAATTATTTCTTACAGATCATTTTGCTACTGAATTAAAAATATTGAATTGTATGGATAATATTAATGTTTGTGCATACGTTGAGAAATTATCTTTTTTTTAAATTGAATTATTTATTATCTTTAAGGATTTGAATTATTTATTATCTTTAAGGATATAATAAACATCTCCACACTTCCCCATTCTTTTCAAATTCATATACTCTGTTCAGAATTGGGAAGAGATTTTTATGATAGATAATGTTAATGATGCAATTTTGGAGTTCCAAGCTATTTGTTTAAATTTAATTGCTAAAGCAAAGTTTGTCTAAAATTGATTAGTAAGAATAGAAGCAGATCTTGGGTGACAGATGCTCTGGTATGTAAAATTAATCAGAGAAATGTGTTAAAAGCTTTGGATGGCTCATCAGACGCTTTAAAAAACTTAATGTTGAAATTAGGTCTGATATTAGAAATCTGCAGTTTAAATATTATCAAGAATTTCTTAGTGATAAAAATGTTTCTTTGAAATTGAGAACAATTAAATTCTTTGATTAAAAAATCTTTTATAATGAAAATTTAATTGAATTACAGAATAATGAAAAATAATTAGCTGATCAGTTTAATGAGTGTTTTGCCAATTTATCGATGCATGATGTGCCAGATCAGATTTTGTCTTCTTATTCAAGTTTGAATTCTTTTTTATAGTCTAATGTTTCTGAATCTCAGTTATCCGTATAAATTGATAGTTTAAAAAATGTCAGTTCTTTTGGACTAGATGGTATAACACCTAAGATGCTTAACGAAAATAAGGTTGCATTTTTGCCTGTTTTGGTTCATTTATTTAATTTATCTTTGCACTCTGGATCATTTCCAGAATGTTTGAAAGTAAATGTTATTACTCCTGTTTATAAAAAGGGTGATTATAGGCCAATTGCCATTATTTCTGTTTTTTCTAAATTATTGGAAATGATTAAGGATCAAATGTTGTCATTTCTGTTTAAAAATAAAATTTTATCTGACTATCAATATGATTTTCTTTCTGGTAGAAATACATTAGATGCTTTAAACCATCATGTTCATTATTTTACATCTTCATTGGATCAGGAACTTAAAACATTGGCTATTTATCTTGATTTATCTAAATCATTTGATTCTGTTAATCATAATATTTTGATTAAGCGTTGCTACTTGTATCGTTTTCGTGGTTCTATTGGCAATTGGTTGGAGAGTTATTTAAAAGATAGAAAACAGTTTCCTAATATTTATGATATTGTCAGTGACGTGGTCTTGATTAATCGTGGAGTTTCACGAGATTCAGTACTTGGTCCTCTACTGTTTTTAACTTATATTAATTATTTATTTTCACTGAAATTACATTCTAAGACTTTTGGTTTTGCTGATGATATTGCTTTATCTTGTAATGCTGTTTCTTATAATAACTTGACAGGCTGATCTTTAATGTATTATAGTCTTCTTGAAAAATTAGTGAATGAGGATTTGGACTCAGTTGGTAAATGGCTGGCATATAATTCATTGTTGGTCAATTTAAATAAAACAAAAGGTATTCTTTTTTCTTACAAGCATGCTTTTTTCTCTCTTAAGATTAAAATTTGTTGTAAGTATATTTTGCATTTTAATAGTATATGTACTTGTGAGAATATTTCTTTGGTAGATAATTATTGTTATTTGGGAATATATATTGACTCCAGATTGTCTTGGACAAATCATATTACCTATCTTTGTCAATGGTTACGTAATTTAAACTATATGTTTTATTATTTAGTTAAGTTTCTTCCTAGGTCAGCTCTCACTTTTATTTACATTGCCTATTATCAGAGTATTTTATCTTATAATGTCATTATTTGGGGGTAATGCTTCTCCATATATTTTATCTTCTTTGCGTGTTTTACAAAATTATACTTTGCACATTATCTTTGGTAGATTTCATTCCTCTTTTGTTCGAGATATTTATATTGTGTTTGGTTTATTGGACATAAATCACTTATATCAATATAGAGTTATTTTTGATATTTTTTGTGCTAAACTTTTTTTGAATTCTAGAGTTTATGTTCTAAATACTCGTCTTTCTAATAAATTTCAATTATCCTTTACCAATTTTTTTTAAGGAATCTAGTAGAAGACAATGTGTCTATTCTAGGTCAAAGTTATTTAATAAATTTATATATGAGTGTTCAATTGATCTGAATAATATTTCTTATGTATCTTTCAAAAAATATTTATGTCAATGGTTGTGTAGTATATATTAATTTTAGCATTTATTTTATTTATTTAATTAATTTTATTTATTTTCTAAACTGTTTTTTTCTGTTTTGAGTTTTTGGTTGTATTTTTATTTTATTTTTATTTAATTTGTTATTTTTACATGTAAATTCCACACACAAGATTTTTCTTGTTTGGAGTTTTTAAATAATTGTTATGTACTTTGTTTTATTTCATAGAATAAATTGAATTGAATTATTATTATTATTATTATTATTATTATTATTATTATTATTATTATTATTATTATTATTATTATTATTATTATTATTATTATTATTATTATTATTATTATTATTATTATTATTATTATTATTATTATCATCATCATCATCATCATTATGTTTCAAAGCAAACTTCATTAGGCAAAAATTGGTTACATTATATCAGGTTATACATTGTATCAAACATAAAATAGGATACATCTTGAAATTCAGAAAAAAAAAACCCTTTCTTTTCCTTAACCATTAGAGTCTTTAGTAATTCATACAGTTTTAGATATTTCAGTTTTTATTGTGGGTTCATTCCAGCTTTCCATGTTTCTGAAGTTGTATTTAGTCTACCCATTATAATGCTGCTCTTATTTTAAAAAGAGACCAAGTGGCAGCAAAAATGTCCAGTGGTGTAAGAATATTGTCCCTTTCTTTAAGTTTTTCTAGTTTGTTATGATATGTGTTAGAGTGTCTTCTTGGATTGTTTCCTAAAGTAAATGTACATCTGGTACATTATAAGGCATATATACTGAAAGTAGCTGCAAGTATTATTGATATTTTGTTTTTGTTGAATGCTTTTAGCATATTTTTTTTATTGTGGTTTCACTTTTCCTATAATTATTCAGCATCAGTTGTCTGACTTTCTCTAAACCTCTGCAGTGATGTATCAAATGTTCTTGTGTTTCTTTTTTCCGGTGACACAAAGCATATATTGGATCAACATTTAGGTAAAATCTCCTGAACCGAATGAAATGTGCTGTAGGTAATGCATTTAGATTCAATTTGAGGATAAAGTCAAACAATTTTGTTTCTAAATACCATGTTTTGTATTTTTTGAGTAATTGTCTATTATCTATTCTCAGTACTGTTAGCCTATTATTGTTTTCTTGGTTCTGAGATAGAAAATCATGAATTTGCCAATAAGTATATTTAATAGGGTTCTTCAGTGCTAATTTGTCTTTAGTGTTTTCAATACTTATCAATAGTGTATTTATATAATTATCCATGGGAGGGTGTCAATCCATGAGGGTGATTTCTAGTTTTGGTTCTATGTTTGGGAAATGTTTAAATATGGCAATCAGTACATTTACTGTTTTCTGTGTATAGAAAGTTTGTATTGCATGCAGTCCAAGGCCATTCCATTTTGTTGGTTGGTCTAGTTGCTTTATTGAAATTGCTACTACTTCTCTATTCCATAATAGTTTATTACATAGTGAGTTAATAGACTTTGTAAATTGTTTTGTAAAAGTAATTATTGTCAAGTAGTATGTTACTTTGATCATTATAAGTTGATTAAACAGAGATACTTTTGCATAGAGTGAGAGATACAATCTGGAGAGTGATACTATGGTTCTTTCTGTTTTGAGCTTATTTTGTATATTCCTTCTCATCTGACTCATTCCCAAGTGAAAAGGAAAACTCAGAAAAGTACTGGATTTGCCTTGATAAACTTGTGGGTCTGTTTTCCCTGTGTATATTGACAATGCTGCTGACTTATTGATGTTAATTTTTAATTTGAACTTTGTTGTGTAGTCTTCTATTATTTTATGTATTATATGTATTTGCTTCTTTGGGTTTAGAAATACTGTGACATCATCCATATAAGCTATGCAGGGAATGTATGTATTTGTGTTCAATATTTGAATTCCTTGGATTTTTTTATTCATTTGCTCTAGTAAGGAGTTTAAATAAAAGGTGAATAGCAGTGTGCTAAGTGGAGAACCTTGTGGGATTGATTGGCTGGGATTGAATGATGATGTGGATCTTCCATTGAGTATGATATGTATTTCTCTATTTAGAAGCAAATTGGCTATTGTATATAATATTGATTTAGGTATCTGTGTTTTTTTTTAGTTGGATCAATAGTGTTTCTATTGGCACCGAGTCAAAAGCACTCCCAAAATCTAATTGGACTACCATTGGTATATATTTTTCTTTTTAATAACTGAGTTGATTACTGTTTTATATATCAGTGCTGCTTGCCCTGTAGATGACCCCTTTTTTGCATACTGATGTTGTGATATTATTGTTTTTATGTATTGTTCGATTTTGTCCTTTATGACCTTTTCCAGTATTTTTATCCCAATGACTCCATTGAGATAGGTCATAGATCGGAGAGTGTGGAAATCGGTTCTTTTTTTTTCATAAATGGAACCATTGATATTGGTTATAGTCCTTGTATATTGTATATTTTCTGTGATAATTGATTTGCAAGTTGGCATAAATATTTATTTGTGAATTGGCTGAGATGTGACAGTACAAATTGTGGGATCCCTGGTGGCCCTGGATGACATGTGCTTGGGACTGAGTTTAAAACTATTGCAAAATCATTTATTTGAAATGGTGTTTCTGTTTCTGGCTTTCGAAAATAGTCTTCAAATGGTTTGAAATGATTATGATTGGTTAGCTTTTTTTTTAAATAGTTGTATATACGGTCTAGCATATTATACCCTGTTATCACTCTTTTTTCCCATTCTAGAGCCATGGGAACTTTGTTTGTGGATGGATAACCTAAGGCCCAACGAATATATTCATGGTTCCATGTATGTTGTTGTATGAGACAAATTTTCTTTTTCTTTTTTGTTAGATATTGCTCCAGTTTATCAAATGTTTGATTTTATAACTTTGTTAGCTGTATTATATTTGCTTGGTTATTCTTGACTGGTTTTGACAGTATTATCCTTTTATTTATTTCCTCTGCTAATGTGATTAATTTTGAGGGGGAGGGGGTTAAATTTTTGTGTAATGTGATTTATATTAAAAGAGAGTGTATTTGTATATGCTATATATTTGGAGATCGGGTCCAGTTTAATTTGATTTATTTTATTTAACATTATATACATTTCTGAGAAGAGAGCCTATGGAGTACCATTTGGAAGTAGAAATCTTATTGTTTTTTGTACGTTGTTAAATGTATTGTTGTGTGTGTCTAAATTAAGTTTTATTATTTGTGCTGCATGATCAGAAAAATTGGAAGGAGAAAGTTTTACTTCAATTGCACGGTGTAACATGGGTGAATAAAACATCAGATCAATTAATGTTCCATGTCTGTTATTATAAAAAGATACTGAGTACGGCGGAAAAAAATCTTCCCCACTCATTAGCGGTATTGTAAGTTGATATATCCATTTTGTGACCAACTTTTTATAGGTCATATTAAAATCTCCAGCAAGAATAGTGGAGTGGGGATTGGTTGCTAGAATTGAGTTTATAGTTGAAATTATTCTGCTAATTACTATCGGCCCTGGAGGTATATATACAAAAATAACGTTGATTGAAAGTTGCCTAATGGGTATTGTTGGTTGATAAATATACCTGTGCCACTTGAAGGCATTGCTATGTCCCTGGAGCATGTGCAAAAACCCATTTTATTCATATGTTGCACTGGATCAAAATGAGATCCGCTATAAATTTTTGTTTCTAATAGCCCTAAAATGGAGAGTTGATATTGTCTGTATCTAATAGTTAATTTGCTGCATTCTTTTAGTGAAGTTTAGTCCTCTGACATTTATTGCACTTATATTTATCTTCATTTGAATTGTTTATGTTTTTCCGATTAGAATGCTTGACTTTTATCTCCTACCTGTGAGCTAACCCTATTTTCATTGTGGTTTTTTTTTTGCTGCTGGTACACTCACTATTTGTCTGTTTATATATTGCAGTCTCTTTGTTTTCGTTTTTCAAAGCCATTGCTTCCAGAGAGAGTGATTCTATTTCCATACTGTCATCTGATAATTGGTCTGCCATGTCTACTTGTGTAAGTTCTTGCTCGTTTGTTTTAATTTTTTTGCTTTCTCTAGTTTTTTTGTTTTTGGCTGCTTTCTTTTGCTTTCCAGTGGTGTGCTTCCAACATTTGAAAAAAATTCTGTAATGTTATCCATGATTTCTGTTGCAGTTTTATTTATTATTGTGTGTTCTGTTTGATTTTTATTTTCTTTTGGGATTTCTTTTGCTTCTTTTTGCATGCATTCATTTTTCTCTTTTGTTACTTTAAAATTAGCTGTTTCTGTTGGGAGGTTAATTTTTTCTATTTCGTTCTCCGTGTTTGTTTTACTTGGAATAATTGAGGATGTGTTTGTTTGGCTATCTATTGTGTCATTTTTAATTTTTTTATCTACCAATTTGACCACTTTAAATGTTGCATAATCATTGTTCTCTGGCTGTTTACTTGTATTAGAATTTTCTATATTTTGATCTAAACTTTTTGGGAGATTTTTATTCTTAATTGCTTGTATTTGTTCATTACATTGACTTGCTATGTGACCGCTTTTTCCACATGCAAAACACTGTGGTTTTAGACCTCTGATGTATAGATATAGTGTGGCTTCTTGGTCTGTTATGTGCTTTTTTGGTCAATTTCTTTATGTAGTTTGATTTTATATTCAAAACTATTTGCATGTAGTGGAATTGATGTCTCCTTAAGATATAACTGTTGAAATGATTTTACTGTTCCAAATGGATTCATCATCCTTTGGAAGTCATCAATGTTATACCCAAAGTAGGTATTTTTAGGATTCCAGAGATATTTCTGTATTAATTCTCATCTAATTGTACTATTGCATAATTTCCGAGTGTCTTAATTTGATTTCTGAAAATTTCTTTTTGTGTGCCTTCATAGAATTGGACTGCAACATATCTATTATTAGGGTGTTCACCTATACATTGCACCAATTTCAGTAAGTTTGCTTTTTCTAGGGCTTCAATTAGTAGAGTTTTGCGAAAGCTAAAGAGTGCGCATTGATTGTCAATGACGGCTATTACTGTTGATTTTTCAGAGAAAATCTTTTGAAAGTTGCAAAGAGCATTCTTGGATTGGTGCTGTTGAACTTCTCTCTAATTTGTTCCAGCATTTCATCTGTCCATTGAATGGGTGGGTGGGGGGTATTTTTCTCTTGTTCAATTAAATCCAAAATTATTAAATCATTCGCTGTTGTTTTCCTAAATCTTGCCAGGTTAACATTATCAGATCTTTTTGCTATTGAGGCGTATGTCTTATTTGTGCCCTGCACTGGATTTGCCTCATGATTGAGTGACTGTGAAGTCGCCATTTTATTGTACCGGCGATTTTTTAAACCCAGGTATTGTTTCAGCTTTTTATTTATTTTTCCTCAAAAATAAAAATTATTAAAATTTGTTACTATTTTCTTCCCTCTACTTCTCATATTTTTTCTTCCTATTATTATTTGAAATTAAACTATGTTTTCAACAATTATGTTTTCATGTATTAGCTTTTCATCTCCTATTCTTTAATGCTTGATTATGTGCCATAGCTATAAATTTTTTCTTTCTCTTATTAAATATTAAATCTTTACCTTTTTTAGAAAAACGTTTCTTTTAAAAATTATTTTACTTTAGATTCTTATCTTACATATTATTTTGGAAGAGAACTAGTTTTTTTTTTTATTCAAAAAGAAAAAAAAAGACTAGAGGCTTTTTGCTTACCAGAAACTTGGTCTGTAGCTAGGTGGCGCTTATTTATTATTATTATATTTGTTGTTGTTGTTATTATTATTATTATTATTATTATTATTACTATTACTGTTATTGTTATTGTTATTATTATTATTGTTGTTGTTGTTATTGTTGTTCTTTTTCTTCTTCAACAATAATGAACTTTATGGATCAAAAGATGTATTACATAGGTTTACAAATGTTTCACAAAGATTTTCTCAGGGTTACAGAAGCATTTCAAGTATAATTAGTGTTGATTATTACACATATCTGATTTACATTGCTGATTATAGTATAGATATATGAGAATAGATTTTTTCATAATGCATAATTATGAGAAAAAAAATTAGTTTGTATTATTTGAATTAAAATTCATTTGTGAAAATTTTGATTTATTCATTTAGACATTCTTCTATGGTATAAAAAGGATTTCCAAAACATAGTGCTTCATTTGAAATTGTACTCTAAAGTGGATGAGATGTCTGCAAAAGTTTTTAGTACTGCAAACTGTAATTGTCACAGCTAATCAATTGGATTGCTCTCCAAGAAATGGTATTTATTTATCTAAGAGGATTACAAAATATTTTCTGAAAATTTTTTACATGGGTAATTTGTGGTTGAACATCAAAATACTATTGCAATAGTCCCTGGAAAATTTGGATAGCTATCTATAGATGTAGAATTTAAGCTTGCATTATTAACATATGGTTGAGTTTTTAAAATAATATACAATCCAACACTGGTGTACAATAACAGTTTGATTGTGTGTCAGTTGCTGCAAATTGATTGCAGCTTGGAGATCTGCAAAAGTAGAACCTTGTGGAGGCAAGTATGTTGAAAAAAAAAAGATAATTTAGGGAATCGATGGAAAATAGATGAATGGTGCAGAATGATGAACCTTATTTTGGAATAAAGAGTTCCAATTGTAAGTCTTTTATAAATTGGAATATTGCCTTATGAGTGACCAGGTAGTTCCAAAAATGTCTGGTGGTGCTATGTTTGAGTTTTGTGTGTTTAATTGTTAAAGTTTGTTTAGAAAAGTGGAGGAGTGCCATTTGGTATTATTATTAATGGTGAAAGTGCAATGGGTACATCAAAAGGCAAATAGAATGGGTGTGTATGGCTTTTGAAATGATTGGATTATTTGTTATATTAAGATACCAAGTCATCTGCATGTGCCTGTGATGATCTATTGTACGTGATTGAAGCTTGATAATCATTTAAAAGTTGTTGCTGTGTCTCTTCTGTCACATGACATAGAGTGCAAAGTGGATTAATTCTTTGGTATAGGTGTGGTAGCACATAAAGTAAGATGTATGCAGGGCTTGTAGATTTAAGTGAAGCAGAAAGTCAAAAAATTTTGGTCCCAGAGCCCATTTTTCGAAATAATTAAGAAGTTGCTGATTATTGATACTTAGTATGGGGAGTGCGTGATCAGTATTAGCATTTGGATGTAGAATACTATATGTATCCTAGTGAAGTTTATTTGATTGCATCATTTTGAATTGAATGAATAAGACTTATAAGATATGAAGTTGAATAGAGAAGGGGGGTATCTGACAGTGGATATTACAGTGAGAATGTGCTGGAATGCTAAAAAGTACTGTGTAATTGATGCAATGAAGTTGAAGGCCTTTTGAATATATAAATACTTGAATGGCATTATTATTATTGTTATTGTTGTGCAAAGTAAGGTTTAGTTATTAACTTGCTCTAGATTATTCCTGAATTTTCATATTTTCAGGATTGTCAAAGGAGGTGCTACAATTAATTTTGTTTTTGTTTTTTGTTTTTTTTTTTAGCAAAAAACATTTAGTTATCGACCATGATCAAAATATAGTCTCATTTAAAACATTTTAAAGCAGAAAAAAGAGTGCTCTAAAGGATTGATCATAGTTATTCTTTTCCAAAACTTCTTTGGAATCATAAATTCTATATTTCAACATACCGTTTAACATACAAAATAAATTCAAATGTTTCAGATTTAATTACTATTAGAGAACATTTTGTGCGTGTGTGTGTGTGATGGTATTGGTTTAATAGGGACAGAAATAGTTTTGATCGAATATGTGAAACTCATTATAATTTATTCAAAATCAATGGATCATCTTTATTTAATAAACGCATTTTCTGTGAATTTTTAAAACATATACAACCTAACAAATTTTGGATTGATTCACATTTTTCATTTGGTCTAAACTTAAAAGGTTATAAATCCTGTTCTAAAATAAAAATTTACATCAACTTTCTTTCATTATATCTATATTTCAAATATAACTATTTTCTTAAGTGATTTATAGATTTGAATATCCAATTTTTACATTAGAACAGTAGCGAAATTTTATATTTAAGGATTGTAAAAGTAATGTCTTAGTTTTAAAATGGTAAAATGAATTTACAGTTACGTTTCTTTCTATACACATTTATGCAGTATTTGAACTACTGTTATAATTATCATTGTAATGCGAAAATCAAGTATTCAAATCCTTTACTTATCTATACTAAGAAGGAAGTAAGCTAAATTTTTATATTATATGATTGTTTATAGTTTAGGTCTAATGAGAAATGCATTATAAATGTACAAATCTGTTTGATTTTATATATTTTTAATGCACTTTGTAATTGTTATACAAATATAAATATTCATATATATATATAATATAATGAGTGTAAATAGTTCTTAACAAGGTTTTCTGAATATCCCTATTCCCAGACCAATTTCTAGCTCCTGGCTGTCATCAGTGAGGTGCTAGGATTATCAGAAATTAGATCTAAAAATATCAGCTCAAGTCCAGCATTTATATAATAGTTAACTATTAAGTAGAAAATATTAAATAGGAATATTTGGAAAAGCATGTTAAGAGGTCATTAAATTAAGTCAAGTGATGTATGACTAGATTTCCTTGCAAGTGTATATATATATATATTATAACAGTCGGGGATGTTTATGTCTTACCGTATCTGCCGTACAGGGCACCACCAGGCTATTTGAACCTGGAAAATTTATATAGTAGACAGATACGTAAGTTAAGATCCCACTTTATTTTATATTTCGACCATTAGCCCCAGTCACTAGCTCACAGAGCAGCAGAGATAATGTATACTTTCTTATTAAAATATATTTTCAATATAAAAAAAAAAATAAAAGAAGCCACTGCCAGTAATAACACACACAAACATTTATTAAACATATATAAAATTTAGCATTATTATTTTAGTATGTTTACTTTAATTTTTTTATAAAACATTATAACTTTACTTTAGATTTTAATTTACAATTTAACTTTTTATTTTAGAAGTTCGCACAGATGAGTTTAATATTTTATTAGAGTGTCGAGTATGGATAGACTACATAGATTGCATTTGAAAAGAAAATATTCTATCCCTTATTTAACCTTAGGCCAAAAGTTTGCAGCCAAACTAACACCTATCCATCTGGTATATCGATGTATTCAATGCAGCATGAATATGACAGCACAATACCATATTGTCAGGAATGCACATCTGAACAGTATGGTTATAAAGAAGAAATTGTCTCTCAACCAGTACAGGAATGTTACATCTGTCTGGAAAGAAGAACAATAAAAAAAAAACTCCATAGGAAGAGATTGCAGTCCTTTCTGCTGACTTACAATCCCATTCCATAGGCAAAAAGGGGTGATCCATGGAGAACAGTCTCCGATGGTCAATAAGAAAAAGGCTTATTTCGCCCAAGTGCGGCGTATAATGTGATCCTGCACATAGCAGATCTTCATACTACATTTACTAATTACACCAATATATTCAATTGATTAATCCAATTTAACTATGAAACAAATAACCCAAGATTAACCCTCCCTTAATTAAACTAATATAACTTTACAAATCTATGGAGCCATTCATGCCCGACTTAAATTTAACATGATTTAATTAAAAGTTTAGTTTAACAGAAAAAAAAAAAAAATCATAATAAACCCTTAAAAGAACAGAAAAAATAAATTAATGGAAATGATTTTTTAAAAAAATACATTCAATAAAAATAATTATTAATAAATAATTTAGTTTGGTCAGATAGGAATTTCTATTGCTATAATTTAAATACTGGGAAAGTTTTATACTTAGTGTTCATGAATTATCTAAAGTTCTTACTGTTTTAAAATACTGGAAAAGTTTTTTTTTTAGAATTAAAGTTCATTAGTTAAAGTTCTTACTGTTTTAAAAAGTCCATATTTTCTAGTTGCTTGTAATTTGGAACATGTTAATTCCCACGACGTCCTGAGGAGATCGGTATGCAGTTAGCTGTTGGTCCTTTATTGTAGCTGGTATTTTATTTCTGGGCCCTGATGTCCTGTGGTCTGCAATATAGGAAAATGATTGGTCATTTCTCTTTTTTTTTTTTTTACAAAAACTGAAGGGATTGAAGAGTGCGTCTTTTCAATTCCTTTTCCTTCAACTCTCTCCGCACTAACACATATAGCACACCACTTCTGTCACATCTCTTTCTCCATTATAATTTATTTCCAAACTTTTCCTTTTATATTAAACTTTCAGATCGAGTGAACATTACATCATGATGATGATGATTTTTCCGTTGAGGTCCATTTCCTGAGGGATTTCTTTCATTGGCCATTCTGTTCCTATTGTTTTTTTCTCCTATCTGACATTTACTTATAAATTTTGAGATGCCCAAGGGTTAGTTTACTTTAACTAATTGAAAATAATCATTTCCATTTTACACAATAGCATTAATTAAATTATATACATTCTTAAAGGTATATTTTTATCTTTAAATCTTTACTGAAAATTTAGTTTTAAAAGACTTTTTTTTTTTTTTAATAAAGTTTTCTTTTAATAATTTTTCATCTGAGCGATTTTATATATATAAAGTTTAAATGACTTTTAATTTTCAATTTTTAATTTTTAAAAACAAATTTTTATTTGAGAACTTTTATTTTTAATGTCTAATTTTTTAAAAAAATAATGCAACGGCGTGTGTGCCCATTACAATATATATATATAAGACATATTTTGTGGGTTCATCCATGTATCAACATATATATATATATATTGTCACCAGTGTATATTGTAACCTTATAGTTTAGTTTCTGAAATAATGGGTACTACCATTAACTGTAAAAAAAAATTATTGGCTCTCTTTTCTTTTCAAACGAACTATATCAATCTTTATTATCGTTCTCATTGTGATCAATAATAGAATCAGAAATGAAATTCAGGTGTTACTTCCAATACTACACTATAATAAATTGAAATAAGTAAATTATTTTCTTTATTGGATAATAACATACAGTACATATACGTGCATAATGCACAGACAATGAAGCTACTCTGATATTAGAATTAAAAGTGCAATTTTTTTTTTTAAATGTCATAGCATCGGCCGGGACATGAACCCGCAACCCAGGCAACTGCCTGCAAGTGAAAGGCAGTCGCGCTGACCTCTTGACCACCAATGCAAGACAAAAGTGCAATTTAAATTTAGCTAAGCACATTCGAGAAACTTTGCTCTCATAATCATAGCTAAAATGGTCTGTAAAAACCTGCACATACAAAATTTTATCAATTATAGTGTACTAAAAAGAAAAATCTATGTGGTTTGAGGTTTCCTATTTTAAAAGTGCAACTAAATATTTTTAGATGAACAAAAATATACACAAAACTAATATTAAAATGAAAATATACTGGATAAAATACTTACAAGCTTAATTGCAACAAAGACAACAGCTTAATATAATAATACAATAATAATTTAATATGAGATCCGGACAATCAGTACTGTATTTTTCCAAAGCAGTAAATGTTGAGATTGTGTCTAAATGAGTTTTTGTGTGTATTCACGAAAGTTATATCTTCAAAATATAACAACTCGAAGAGTAAAATATTTGAATTGAATTTATTATTGTTGTTTAACTAATGAGTTATTTTTAATAAGTTTATCAATTTAAAATTATGAGAACTTTAATAAAATAAATTATTTTATTTAATATCCTAATGTTATAAACCATTTAGTTACAAAATAAACAGTTGTATATTTTATTTGTGCACAATCAATATAATTTGGTATTTAATATTAAAATATAAGCTTAAAATCTTCATTTCAATATTTTGTCTCAAAATTTGCACTTTTAAACTCATAATACTTTTGAAATTGCCTGTTTCCAATTACAGTATTACCATAGCAATTGAACAGATTTTCACTGTGCAAGCTTGAAAAGTGATGTATTGTGGGTAATATTTTATGATACCGCACGATAGTAAGCTATAAATATAACCACCTGTCAAATTTAAGTAGACTTTGCTAAATTTCAGTATACTAAGAACCTTAGCAAATTTAAGCCTAGGTTTACCATTTTGTTAACCTTCTTCAACATGAAAGAGTAAAGAAATCTAAGCATTTTATCTAGCTTGGTGAAATGTTTCTTTATTGTCTCAAATAGAAAAATTAAAATAATCAGCAGAGACTATCATCACATGATCACCATTTCTTATGCTTGCTTATAATTGTTATTAAAACAAGCAAAACTGCATACAGTATCGCCACTCAATGCAAGCCAGAGTAATCAATGGATGTCAGAAGGATTGTATATAAAATTCTCATCTAGTGCCTACTCATCCAATATACCCATACTAGTTTCTGGCTTGTGGCCTTCATCAGTGAGGAGCCTTGGATCTGAGGGCACTGCACCTAGATCTTAGGATCTAATGCAACCTTCTAGCAGCCATATTTTATCTCTACTTAACTACAAAACTATGAGTCTTAAACTGAAAACAATAATATTTTCAATCCATGCTCATTAGCTTATGTAATCATATAGATCTGAACTTAGTTCAGTACCTATACATTTTGGTGACTTTGGTTTTTTAATAACCATAGCCACCACTATTCTATTAGACAGGATTGGTTTTAAGCCATTAAACATCACATGATCACCATATTTATGCTTGCTTATAACTGTTATTAAAACAGGCAAAACTATCCATACCATATTGCTAATCAGTGCAAGCCAGGGCAATCAATAAATGCCAGAAAGCTTGTGCATAAAATCTCCATCTAGTGTTTACTCATTCAATATCTTCAGACTAGTTTCTGGCTTGTGGTCTCCATCAGTGAGGAGCCTTGGATCTAAGAGCACTGCATCTAGATCTTAGGATCTAATGCAACCTTCCAGCAGCCACCTTTTATTTCTACCTAACAACAAAACTATGAGTCTTAAACTGAAGACACAATAATATTTTCAATCCAAGTGTAAAAAAACACATGGTTATTCTTATGTTAGGAAAAAGGCCTCTTTTAATATTGGTAATTAGTATAGTAAGAGAAGGAATAGATGATTTTGTAATTGTGTTTATGATTGTTCAATAGATGTTGAATGCTGGACAATTAAAAATAAAATGTTTTAGTGTTTCTTCCTCTCTATGACATATTGTACAGTGAGCATTAATATTACTGTATGTCATTCTTTTAGCCAGAAAAAAATTGGTAGTTAGGGCTCAAGATTGAGTTTAATGATAAATTCAAGGTATTTTGGTTCCAATATTTAAATTTTTTAATTATTTGTTTATTATTAAGAGTGAGTAATGTTTGAGGAATATTGGTATCTTTTAGTTTGTGGGCAATTTCATATACTTTCCAACAATTGATTTGAATAGGGAGAGAATAGGATGAGTGTGATTTGATATGAATTGTTTTCAATTGGAAGTGATATACCTGATGGGGTGATTTTAATAAAAATTTTAGTATTTGGGTATATAGTGTTAATTTTATTGATTTTATGAATTGCTCTTAGAGAATTAATTTTACTAGTGATTGAATTGGTATATTTAATTATTGGCATATAATAATTTATTTTACTGTATATGAACATGTTTATTAGGGATATTTTTGCATGGATAGAAAGATATCTTTTGGATAATGAATTTATTATGTTTGTAAATTGTTTTGAATTTGAATCCTCATTGCATTACTAGATAGATCAATTGGAAAAACAAAAAATTTTGACGGTGATGCAATAAAGGAAGATTTGATTTTATTTCCTGTTAGAATTGTCCATGAAGATGATTTATTTTTAGTAAATGTTAAAGAGAATTCTTTGATGTATTTCTCAAGGATTGAAATAAGTTTAGGAATATATTTTCTTGATGGTAAAAGAATTATTAGGTCATCTATATAGCTTATATGATAAATGATCTGGTTAATGGTTGTTATATATATTCCAGGTAATTTTTTTCTATAGCTAGAAGGAATGGGTTAATATAAGTAATAAAGAGTAATGAGCTGAGTGGTGATGCTTGAGGAATAAAGTTGTGCGGATAAAATCCTGGTGATTTTTTGCCATTGAGGGTGATGTAAATTTCTCTGTTAATCAATAAATTTGCAATAAGATATAATAATGGAGTAGGAGTGTAAAGAGTTTTTAATAATAATAATAGTTTATCTATTGGAACTGAGTCAAATTCCACAGGTATATCTAATTGAATAACCAAAGATTCATTCTTTCTCGAAGTTCTTATATGATATGATTTATTATAAGCTTTAGTAGCATAATTACTGTTGTTGTAGAAGACTCTTTTTTGGCAGATGGGTATTGCAGTGTATATATGTGAGGAGAATTTGTTGAATTTTGTCTTTAATGAGATATTCTATAGTTTTGATTAGTATTGGTGTCATTGAAATAGGTCTTAAATTGGTAAGGGAGGAGGGAACTATGTTCTTGTGGAAACAGGTTATAATTGATTAATTTTAAACATTTGTGTAGAAAACAGATTAATTAGATTATTGGTTATAGGGATAGTGAAATAATTGAGATGAGAAAGTAAAAATTTTGGGATTGCATGAGAGCCAGAATGAGTAGTGTCAGGTGTAGAATTCAATTTTAAAGCTATATCAGTCTTAGAGATTATATGGGTGCCATCACTTTGACCAAATTGAAATGAATTAAAATATGGACTTTTGCCATTTTGTAATTTATTTTTAAAATACTAATATATGTGAGATAACATATTTTCTCCACTTGTTAGTTTTTCATCTTTTATAATAGATGAAAGAGTTATATTTTTTGTTTTATATTCAAATCCCCATTAAATGTATACTTTGGTCCAATTATGGGGTTGAGAAATGAAAATTTTTGATTTTTTGATAGATATACATTCAATTAATATTTGCTGAGTGTTTTTGTATTCTTGTTTCAAAAATTGAATTGAACTAATAGCAGATGGATTACAGGGAATGTTTTTTTTTTAATTTCCGATGAATGGAATCTAATTTTTTAATTAGAGAGGTAGGTGATTTATTTTTCCGAGTATAGAAGTGAATAATGGATGTAATTATATTTATAAAGATAAACCATGCTTCTATTGGATTTAATGTTAAATTTTTTAAAAATATATATATATTTCGGATAAGACAGCTTCTGGTGTGGATGATTTAAGGAGCATTCTAATTGTATTATCAAGTGTTAAGGAAGACTTGTTTTCTAGATCAATGTAAACTAACATTAATTGCCAGATGATCTAAAAAAGTAACAAGGATGAGAGTAGAATTAATTATAAAGTAAAAATCAGGAGAGTAAATCAATTAAAGTTGAATATTTTTTAGTATAAAAGGAAATGGAATTATTAGAGAAAGTGCAGATATTTAGAAATAAAGTCTGAATAAGACATATTAAAATCTCATATTAGAATGATTGGATGGGAATTTGAAGATATAAGGTTTATGTGATTTATTAACTGCTTAATTAAAACTGGTTTATTATAGAAATAAAAGGTGACAATATTAATTGTGAATGCAGTATGATATAGAGTTATTATGCTCATATTTTCCTTTAGGAACAGAATTTTAAAATATTGAAAAGGAGATTTGTGATGTATTAATATTCCAACCTCTGCCGCAACAGCAGCAGATTTGGAAAGTTTAAGAAATTCATATTTTTCAAAGTATCGTCGCGGATCTGGTTTAATATTAGATTATACTAGGATGAAATTGATTTTTCCAATTGTTTATTGCAAATAATTTTTATTGAGAGTTCATTCCTCTTATATTAATTTGAGTGATATTAATTATCATGTTTTTGTGTTTAAGATAGATATATGGAATTCATACTAATAATAAGATGATGGTTAAAAAAAAATACAGTATAAGAAGATTTAAAAAATTTTTGTTATATAATATGTATATTATTCAGAATTGGGATATAATAAAGATTTGTGAAATTGTTATTATTATATTTTTTGATGTAGAGATTTTGTATTTCTATTATGTAAAAAGATTTGAGGTTGATACATTATATAAATATTAGTTCTATTATATATGTCATTAGATTAATTTAGAGAAAAATTTTGTTGAATATCTGTGTCGAATTTAGTGTTATTAGTTATTAAGTTATTATTGTCTTTTGTTTTCCTCACATTTCTTCCATTAATGTCAACTCCCATAATATAATTTTTTTGTTGAAGAGTGAAGATAGTGATATTCATGAGTGTTTGCCTGATCCAATGATAGGTATTAGATATTTCAACTGAATTAGTATTGGAAGCAGAGCCTTTGAGTTTTTTTTTTTTTTGCTGGTATAGAGTTTGGTTTATTTTTGTTTGTATTATTTATTAGCAGTTTTAATATGTTGTTCATTTGTTATTGGTTTGCTGGAATGAATTCTTATTTTTTTTTATTTTAGTAGCCATCTGGAAAGAAATTTGATCATCTGTCGAATTTCCATTATGTTCTGATGATGATGTGGAGAGCATAATTTCATCTTCAGTATTAGTGTTTGAATCTAAAGAGTTTTATTAGTATTATTTTGTTTGTTAGTGGTATGGGGGTTATTTTTTAATGATATGGTATCATTGATGGTTTGTGGTGATAATATTCCTTGATTTTTATTTGATAGCATTATAGAAGTTATTGTACCAGGTTTGAATATAGGACATCGAATCACCGGACTCTTAGGCAGAGAAGAACATATTCGGAGAATATGTATGTCCAAAAGATAGCTATAAAATATATAACTAGCGTTACATTTCCAGGACCTACTTCTTCTCGGCTGTTGAGTTCAACACCACGTTCAAAGCACTTTTTTTTGTTTGTGTATAAACACAGGCGCCAGCTATCTATTCAAGAATAAATAAATAATGCACTTTGAGCAATGGCCACTAACTCAATGCCTAAATATCCACGACTAGCTCAGCTGTTTGTAATCACTAACAGATTATACATAATCAGTGGTGAAAGAATTGATAAAATAGTTGGTTAAAAGAATTGATAAAAAAAATTGATAAAAAGAGATTGATAAAAAGAGATTGATAAAAAGAATTGACTGACAGATAAAGTTTAATTTTAATGACAGTTATTAACTAACATTAATTTACTAAATTTAAACATCTTTATAAATTTTTTTAAACTAATATAACACACGCACATTTTAAATTAACACATTATAATATATATCTTATGAAAAGCATAAATAATATTTGACATCGATAAATATCTCACATTCACAAACACCCACATCAATAGTTCATTTTATGCATGATTATAGAGTTCAAATTACTTGTCTCTGGATGCTTTATGAATTAATGCAATGGCTATTATGGTATAAACGAAAATAAGCAAATGTTTTACCTAGGATTTTGAGCGTAGATTTAGAACTTTGTTTTCTACTTCCATTACGAATATTTCTAGCTGGCTGGGACGTTTCCTTGATGAGTTTCCTTATTATTCATGATTATTACTATTGGAGACAATTAGATACTGATGGCTATTTTCTAAGTTGTTATGCTGACATTATTTTACGGGCAGATATTGCTGATCTTATTTGACTAAGGCTGGAGAAAGATGTGTGTTCCCAAAAGCTGCTCAACACTGCATTTTGTTTCTGGATACAATTAACTCAACTGATTGTCCTCTCTTGACTTAACTGACTCAATTAATTGTCCGATAATAAAAAAAGTGTATTTATACCTGCGACGTGTTGTCCGTGTAATATCCTCCGGCCAATATCTGTTGTTGAAATTCCATTGATAATCCTTTGACAATGTGTTTTGGAAGATTGTTTAATTAGTAATAGCCATGCAAAAATGTGTTGTTTTATATTTTAATTAATAACCATTGCCATTGTGTTTTTAAATACATTTCATTTCAATATTTATTTTCATACATTTTTATTTATTTACCATCGCACATATATACGCACATATATAACTAGTTTTAAGATTACTTTTTCTTTCATTCGAATGAAAAGATATTTTTATTTTTAAGCTTTTAATTATTTATATTTACAAATACCAATTAAGAAAAACTTTACTTCCTTTTATAAAACTTTTAGTTTAACTTTCTAAAGAAAACCCCCTTCCCACTTTTAATCAATTATTTTCCAACTTTTATTTCAAACTCTTTTATGAAAGATTTTTATTTTAATAATTTTTTTTTTTTAGACAAAATTATTTTATATACATGTGCCAATTTGGCCTTGGCACATTATGTTACTCTGTTCTTCTGTTTTTTTTTAACATTGGTGGTATTTAATTAATTTTAGTTCATAATTGTTACAGAGTTTGTTCAGACAGTCTTTAATTATGTGGTTTCTTTCTTTACATAAGAAACATTGTGGAGGAACTGTTTTAAATGTAATAATTAGTGGTGATATTTCAGTGGAGTGTAACTACTGCTGCTTCTGCCACTACTGCTACCATCATTACCACCACTATCACTACCACCACCACCACTACCATGACTACTACTACTACTACTACTACTACTACCACCACTACCAACCACCACTACTACTACTACTACCAAACACTACCACTAATAATAATAATAATAACAATAACAATGATGATGATGATGATGATGATGATGATAATAATAATAATAATAATAATAATAATTTAATAGCTTGATAATAGAGATAAAAAAATTTGTTATATTAAATGCATTTATTAAGAAAATAATTGATTTTTCAATCACAATTGGAGTTTTTAGATTTAACTTGAAATAAACGCATGGGGAGAGGGGTGTCTATTATCTTTAAGTTTTTAGTATTGACACATTTATTAGAAATGTAAAAGTATATCCTACTTTAAATTGACTGAACCCTTACTAGCTGATATATACATTAAGAGTTTAAAATGATTTAAAAATTGTTATTAAATTGCAAGAAGAAAAATTGAAACCAAATGAAAATTCTACAAATAATTGTTAACTGCAAAACTTAAAATTATTGAATATTTTTCATATCTTTCCTGTCCTCTGTCTCACATCTTTCAAGCTAGTTGGCATACTGAAAAGATAAGTGTTTCAAATGGATTACAGTGATATAATGTAGTTATATATTAATTTTTAAGCAATTCTGTTGAATTTAAATATATTAAATCTCTATTTTTAAATTTTATTCTAACTTGAAAAAGATGAAAAGTTAAGTAAATCAATTAAAGTATTAAAAAAATAAAAATTGTTTAACACGAATATGTTCATGTAATGAGTATATATATATATAACCATCTATATAGATGTATACACACACACGCACACATTTTTTTAAATATTCTATTGAAATGTAAAATTATTAAATATTCACAGAAATGCAATTTTAATTAAACAAATATCTCAAAATATATTAAAACCCATTAGAAGATTATTTTTTGCAATTTAACTTAATCAAAATATTCTGTCACAATACATAAAAGTATACATATTTTTGTTCTGCTGTTCCTGCTTGAAGGATTGATGTAAAGGCTTTGTCATTGCAGTATGCTATTTGAACACTGTTTTATCTTTCTGTGTTTGAGTGTATGTGGTATTTATATAACCCACATAATTATTTTGAATTGGAAAAAAAGTAATTTTGGAATAAAATTGTAAACATTATTGATTGTATCTTTAGTACAGTATCAAATTCTTATACATATACTCATATATTTAATAGTCAAATATAAGTATATTGTCTACACTAAGCTCAGACTTTCATTATCCTTACAGCTATGCACTTATCTTATACAACTGATACTCATGACCACATACATGTGAAAAAGTAAATGATCTCCAATATACATGTTTCGTTCTGAGCTAGCACTTATCAGCTGATCCAGATCATCATCTCCCCCACATATATACAATCAGTGCTCACTTTATATTAAGATAGCAAATCTTCAAACTTTAATGGACAAGCTTCAATCTTCTTCACCCTCCAACTCTTCAGCCATCCATATCATTGAAAATCCAATGATGGAATACTCAAAGCCCTTGTTGATGCCAATATTATTGTCATACTCATATTGACTTTAAGTCACTCTGACCTGTCACATATAGGACCTTAATACATATGTTTAAGTATATTGTCTATAAACCACTAAACATCACATGATCACTATCTCATACTAGCACATAATTGTTATTAAACAATTAAAAAAAAGCAAAACTCTCCATACAGTAGTGCCATCTTGTGCTAACAAGAGCAATCAATGGATGCCAGAAGGCTTTTGCATAAAATCCCTATCTAGTGCCTATTCATCCAATATCCCCAAACTAGTTTCTGACTTGTGGCCTTTGTCAGTGAGGAGCCTTGGATCTGAGAGCACTGCACCTAGATCATAGGATCTAATGCAACCCTCCAGCAGCCACCTTTTAACTCTACATAACTACAAAACTATGAGAATGAAATTGAAAACACACTAATATTTTCAATCCAAGCTCAATAGCTTATATAGTCATATGGGTCTGAACTCAATTCAGCCCCCATACATTTTGGTGTCCTTGTCTCTTTAACAACCATAGCCACCACTATCCTATTAGGTAGGATTGGTGTTAAACCACTAAACATCACATGATCACTATCTCATACTAGCACATAATTGTTATTAAACAATTCAAAACAAAGCAAATCTCTCCATACAGTAGTGCCATCTTGTGCTAACAAGAGCAATCAATAGATGCCAGAAGGCTTTTGCATAAAATCCCTACCTAGTGCCTATTCATCCAATATTGATTGCTCTTGTTAGCACAAGATGGCACTACTGTATGGAGAGTTTTGCTTTGTTTTGAATTGTTTAATAACAATTATGTGCTAGTAAGAGATAGTGATCATGTGATGTTTAGTGGTTTAACATCAATCCTGCCTAATAAGATAGTGGTGGCTATGATTGTTAAAGAGCCAAGGACACCAAAATGTATGGGTGCTGAATTGAGTTCAGACCCATATGACTATATAAGCTATTGAGCTTGGATTAAAAATATTAGTGTTTTAAATTTCATTCTCATAGTTTTGTAGTTAAGTAGAGTTAAAAGGTGGCTGCTGGAGGGTTGCATTAGATCCTAAGATCTAGGTGCAGTGCTCTCAGATCCAAGGCTCCTCACTGATGAAGGCCACAAGCCAGAAACTAGTCTGGGGGTATTGGATGAGTAGGCACTAGATAGGGATTTTATGCAAAAGCGTTCTGGCATCCATTGATTGCTCTTGTTAGCACAAGATGACACTACTGTATGGAGAGTTTTGCTTCATTTATATTGTCAATACTAAATTTAATGTAATTAGAAGGTCTTTGATCCATCATTGTATTTTCACTGATATGGGTGGCTGCAAAGTTGAAAGGTGGAGAAAAGTTAAGCTTGTCCATTAAAGTTTGAAGATTACTTATCTTAATATGAATGGAACAATGATTGTGTATATGTTTGGGAAATAGACATCTGGACCAACTGATGAGTGCTGGTTCAGCATGAAATACATATATCAGAGATCATTTATTTATTTTCACATGTGTGTGGTCATGTGTATTGGTTGTATAAGATAGAGTGCCTAGAGTTCAAGTCCTAATTAAATTAATTTTAGTATAGTCAATATACAGTACTTCTATTTGGATATTAAATATTCAGCCTGTATTCTGCCCATTCCTTTTCTGTATATTTAATGAACATATTAAGGTCCTATATGTGAGAGAACAGAGTGACTTAAAGTCAACATGGGTATGACAATAATATGGGCATCAACAAGGGCTTTGAGTGCTCCATCATCGTTTTTTCAATGATATGGATGGCTGAAGAATTGAAGAGTGGAGAAGATTGAAATTTGTCCATTAAAGTTTGAAGATTTGCTATCTTAATATAAACTGAGTACTGATTGTATATATGTATGGGAGATGATGATCTGGATCAACTGATGAGTGCTGGTTCAGCATGAAATATATTTATTGGAGATCGTTTATCCATTTATCCTTTTTATATGTATGTGGTCATGTGTATCAGTTGTACGACTTTTTCGGTATTTCTGTATGGAGGACAATCGGGAAGCTTTGCATTTGCAGCTATTTGAAGGCAGTTTTATCTCAATATATTTACGGTATATATGTATCCACACATAATTCTTTTGAATTTTTTAAAAAAGAAAATTAGATGGAATTTAAAGTTACTAATTTATTACTAAATATTTTTTATATAGCCCTATGTAGTTTAACGTCTTAATGAAGGGGCGGATGCAAAACTTAAGGCTTTGGGATTGATTTATAGCTTTGTTAAGAAAATGGAACATTTGCGCTCAACTTGTCATTTGGGTGTTCGAACGTCACATGATCTACTGAGCAACTAGCCATGCGATTATTATTACTATTGTATGAGCGCATATAAATATTTGTACATAACGCGTGTACAATATTTAGTTATAATTTTAAATCATATTTATATATATAATCTATAGATTATAAGTACGTGTGTTTTTTTATTTGCGCGAACTGATTGATTTCTTTTTCTTTTTCAGTTATTCGCAATAATTATCAATTGCGCAACGTCTTTCATCTGGAACAGCCATCCTGTTTCTTGGGATTATAAATGGGTTTATTTATTACTAGGTTACGAAAATATTTGCATTATTAAAAAAAAAAAAAACTTTTTTGTGTAACAAAACAATATAATTAATTTCACTTTACGTGTGGGGAAATTTATTGTTTAAGTAACCGAATGCATATTTTAAAAATAAAATGAAATTGTGGGCATCTCAATATTACGATGTATACAAACTCTATGGCTAGTTTTCTACTGACTACGGAAAAAATATACAAAACATTAGTTATCTTTGTCATCGGATTTGTATTTTTCCACTTTTTAGGAATAGTGTTGATATTGGGAAAATCTACAAGATATTTGCGTAGCTTCACTGAATGCAATATTTCTTTAAACTTTTACAATAACAGTAAATCAGATATCAATGTGCCTATTGAAAACGTCTTACAGGAACATAATCCCGACCATATCAATATCGCGGAAATAATAAAAGAAATAAAAACGGATTTGAATCAAACGAAAGTGTTTTGTGAAGAACCCCCTTTAAATTTAAGTAAGTATGTGATTTGTAGTTTCTTTACTTTAAATTAACTATTATTTATAAAATTAGAATATTTTTAAACTTTAGTTTATTCAAAGAAACGAAAAGAAGAAACCTTTAACTTATAATCACTAATTATATCCACAACAATAAAAGCATATGTGCAAAACTATCTACATATGTGTGTGTGCGTGTGTAAAGATAATGCACTTTTTTTTTTCAAATTAATATATGTTTCATATATTTATATGAATGATTACATAGCATGTCAGATAGCATTTTTTTAATATTATATATGCGTGTGTGCACGCGCACCTGAATATATAAAATATGGGAATGATCTGCTATCATTATAAAATACAAATGTATATATCGGTACCTAAGTTTTTTTTACAATAATAGAGTACAGATAAGGTTAGTTTTACATTATCAACAAACTAAAATGCATCAAATAACTATCGAATTCTATTACTTTGTGAACTTAACATTCTTTCCTTCCTCAAACAATAATGTGATATAATGTTGCCATCGCAGTTTCGCAGTTTTTGTGTTCAGCATGTCTTTCGACAAAACACATGGTTTTATAGAATTCTACTTTTTTCTTGGCGTATTTTTGTAGTTAGTGGCATACAGATTTGATCATGTATGATACTATTGACAAATAAAAATTCTTCCATTATTATCCCTCCCCTTATCAGGGGCGAGCTGACACAGTGTGCCATGTGTGCGACGGTCAAAGACACCAAAGATTTCAGGCGAGGAGGAAGCACTTAAAAAAAATTATTCATTAATTAAATCAAAATAAATTACTTTTTTATTTAAATCTATACTTATATTTTATTAGATTTGTCTTAAACAAATTATTTATAATCATGTATTTGTTATTATTTCTTAAGATCTTATTTTATTGCAATTTTAGTTCTAACAAGTAGTTTTGTTTTTTTCCATATGTCATAGCATCGGCCGAGACGCGAACCCACACCCGTCTGCAACCAACTACTTGCTTGCAAGGCGGATGCTAACAACGCTTGCCTTCTTTTGAACATGTGTGAGTTTCTATTTGAAGGATGATCTGCATTTGAATCTTGTTCAAACACACTTTTTCTTAACATTAAGAAAATCTGCTGCAGTTTTTAACTTTATGCTATATTTTTCTATTACAGTATACTATTATGTCACAAATCAAAAAGATCCGTTATAAGTTTTTATAAGTAGACGTAGGACAGTAAACTGCAATACATCAGTAAAAATATAATAACTAGAAGTAAATTTTAATTTGAACTAACATCTAAGATAAGTTATTCATTCTTTTTTGCCCATTTAACGAAATATATTTCTTATTTTTTAATTTTGTTAAATTCATGTCAAGAAAACGTTGAATTTTCACGCTAAGAAAATTAATATATATTTTTTTTTTTATATAATAAAAAAAAAAAATAATAAAAAAAAAAATAAAAAAAAAAAGAAAATTAATATATATATTTAATATATATAAGGGATTCGAACTCAGCCTTTCACACGATCCTCAACTCTCCATGCCATCTCATATAATTTGACGTTTTCTTTTAATATTAATTTTTATTTAATTAAGTTAGTAAATTTATACATTAAATATTAGTTTAATTTTATATCAAAACATATTTAACATTTTTGTTTTTATAAAGCTGTAAGTGTATCTGTTAATTTTCATTAAACTACATCAAGTGTAATTAACAAATAATTTTCTTGGCAAATAACAAATTATTTTATATTTTTCCAAATTACTTTTCTTGTTTTTGTATCCTTCTTATATATTTACTGTGTTTTATACTTGGAGGGAGGGGGGGTAATTTCTGCTTTTCGTTCAATAAACTTATAATTAATATATTTCTATTTCATTTTTATTCACTGATAGATTTTTATATAGTGATTTTTTATTGGGGAGAGGGATATAAGGATGCCAATTAAAGTTTGGCACACAGGCACTGTATATTACCGGCACACTTCTGTCCTCATATATATATAAACTAGAATCTCCTTTCTATATCATACTAATTTGTGTCCATTTGCCATGAAATTATTAATAAAGCTTAACCTTAGGGAAGTATAATTATGAATTTCGTGCATCCATAAATACTTTATGAATGATAATAGACATTGAGTGTTCTAAATAGTCGCTCTTTCCATTTTATTAATTCTTGGCTACATATACATTATTCCAGTTTTATACTTATTTTTATTTTCTCTCTTTTTCTTTGGTATCATATTCTAATTTTAATTAGAGAAATATATTTGCATATATATACTAGATGTGCATATTGCTTTAAAATCTAATAAGGCTTAAGCTTAAAGTGCCTTTGGGAATTTTGTATATTACTTTAGAATATTATTAGAGGGCTTGTAGCTAGCTGAAGAACAATGCTCTGAATTGATTGTTTGGTTTATTTAAACTTTGTGTGCATATATAAATTGAATTTAACAAAAATCTGATATGATTTTAGTATGTTTATGGTGTAAGCATAATTACCATACACCATAATACTGCTTTTTAATTTTCATATTCATCCATTTATTTAATTAACTTACAATATGGTCATAATTATGTATTGTGAAAGTCCTTTGACTAAAAAAATATATTTTGAATATCTAATGAAACATGCCTCTTTAATTTAACATTTTGCTCACAATTATTTCTTCTCACAAAACTCGTCTACTTTAGAAATTAACAAGTACATTTTTTATTTTACATATTAAAAACTTCTAAAAATGTAAAATATCAAAAATTATAAGCTAGTCTTGTCAATAAAAGTAAATAAATTATGCCAAATTCAAAATTATAAAACTAACTAAAATTTTAGTTTTTAAACTTTGGCTAGTGTTTGAATTTTGAATTTAGGATCAATTATATATGTACGTACATATAAACTATATGCAATAAGTTCACATATATTAATTTGATGCTGACTGCATTATTATAATTTAAAAGTATTATACATTTTTATCAGGTATCATATTAATATGTATTCAGAATTCACTTTCCTTTTATAAAGAACTATTGAAGAGATCTTTGTCTTGCAGCGAGCCATTTATTTTAAGGTTGTTTTAATCTTTTCTATAATCTCTATTATGTCTGTATAGAGTGGATGATAACACTTTTATTAATAGAAATCATAACGCAAAATAATAAAGTCAAAATAAAAATAAACATCATGTATTTACATTAAAACTTGTTTTAAAAAGTGAAACTGGAAAATTGAACAAAAGAAATAGAAAAAAAAAAATGTTAGCATCAATGAAGATAATTACTAGGATCGCCAGAATTAGAAATATCAAGAGCATTATCAATTTAATGATAAAAATAGATCTGGTCATCAACTAAATAACTTTTTTTTTAAAATCTTGATTACTATATAGACTATTTCATATGACATTATTAATGAGTTCTATAAAAACAAATAAAATCATGCTAATTAAAATATTTCAACTATTTTCGAAAATTGTAATATTTTTTTACTATCTGTGTGGCCAATTTAGCTATAAAATGATTTTAAATGTTCTAAAAAAATTGATATATTTGCAATTTACAAATATATATTGCACGCGCGCGCACACACACACACAAACGTATACAAGCTATTGTATGTATTTAAGGAGAAATTTAATCACACTTTTTCAAAGCAGTTTACAATCCTTTTAATTTCTTTTCGGAATATACATTTCATTGTATTTAGCTCAAAACTATGTATAAGTCTCAATGGACGTACTAGATGTAATGAAGATCAAAAATTCCTGAAGTATTTCTAAAAAATATAGCAGTGACAAGTGAGTTTATAAAACAGTTTTTCATAATGTCCACGTCTTCGCTATCCATGATTTTAACAAACTACAGTTTGAAAATTTTATGAAAAAAAAATTAAAAATGGGCATTGTCATAGATCCTCTGTTAGTCAATCAACCATTTTCTTATCATGCAGATGAAATCAATCATATGGTTACTTTTCCTTTCTCAATTTGTTTAGTCATAATTGTATTATTCAATTTTTTTAATGACATCTACATTTGTACATATTTTTAAATTAAATTATATCATAATTGTGTACATATTTATGTATTATAAGAACAAATATTATGTAGCATTCAGTGTATACTATCAATTCAGCTAGCCACAAAAAAATCTGAAACCAAATCGCAATAAATATGGAGAGCTACTACAAACTTAAAGTGATCTTCACAGGCTATTTTTATCCACAATAGTAGAAACAATTTATTACTTTCAATATAAACGATGCATTAATTTTTAATGCAATAAACAATTACCACTTGTTTATTTAATGATATATGGACACCAGATTAGAATTTTTTAAAGTAAAGAGTTAGGCTATAGTTTTATAAAATTGTTTGTCTTACAATAGGAAAAATGTATAATACTTATTAAATAAATTGATGTGGTATTAAATTTTAAAGCATCTGTCTATGCAGCATTTAAATGATATGAAAATCAATCAATCTGTGCATGGCATATATTTTTTTGGACAATATCTATTATCAAATATCATTAAAGAGACTGACAAAATCACATCAAACATAGGAACATCATCACAACAGAAAATAATGGAAATGTGTGCATTGAGTTTTAATATTACTTCAAATTATTTTATAATTACAATATTGAATAACTATTTAATACACATTTAAATTATTACTAAACTAAAAAATGTAATATAATTTAAGCTTACAATTATATTAAATGCTTTTTACATCGAGCAAAAAATTCAAAATGCTTATTTCTTTTTAAAAGACAAATATTAAAATAACCATATGTTAGATGAAGGGTTGGCAACTTTGATGAGAGAGGGCCAGATTGCCATGATATCAAATATACTATAAATAAATCATCTCAACCTTAGACCGCTCTGTCCAAAAAGTTTTTTTTTTTTTTTTTTCAAAAAATATATTTATTAGAACTTTAGATACAAAAAATAATTACAGAAAAACTGATTGTCTTGAAACTGTGGATCTAGAGGTCTCTAATCCATTGGAGTTTGGGGTATTTCAGTTAAAGTCTATGAAAAATTCAGTCCTGTAAAATTCACCAATGTCCAGGATTCTGTATGTAGCCATTCATGGCTAACATGTGATCTCCGAGGCAAAAGTCTTTTAAAAGTTTTATGAAGTATTCCAGTATATTTAGATTTGAGTCACTGAAAATCCATCTGACAAGCCAAAATTTTGGTTTGAATATTTAAAGAAAACAAGAAAATCAATATAATTTTATTTAAACAAGGTTACTTATTTTACTGTAGGAATAACAGTAAAACAACTATTTACTGCAAACACAACAAAAAAAATGCAAATTCCTTACTACAAACATAATTCAATTAGAAATGGCAATTTAATTAATGAGACACTTGTTCTGTTTATTTTTTGATAACTTCTCCAGATCAAGAGAAATGTTTGTGTCTTGCATTGGTGGTCGAGAGGTCAGCACGACTGCCTTGCACTTGCAGGCAGTTGCCCGGGTTCTGGGTTCGCGTCCCAGCCGATGCTATGACACTTAAAAAAAAAAGAAAAGAAATGTTTGTTGATGCCAGAAGCAAAACATGATTCAGGTGATCATCAAGCAAGCTTGTTTTTAAATGACTTTTAAAATATTTCAATTTTGAAAAAAGTTGTTCACAAGCATATATACTTGCAAGTAATGATACCATCGTTTTTGCATTATTCAAGATGTTTTTATATTTTCCAATTGGCAATACATATTTCTTATAGAAATTAGCAGCAAACTCAAAGTGTAATTTTGATTTCAAAAATTTATCACATTGTAAGGCAATTAACTCCAACTGATATTTTTTTGTCATTTGTTCCACATCAACTTCATGAGGAGAACTAAATAATATAAATTGATTTCTATATTACCGGAAATCCACAAAATGGGAGGAAAACTCTTTTCAAATCCTGAATAGAGTTCACAAAAAGTCTGATATTACATATTTTTTGTGATTTTGGAGATTTGAAAAATGAGAGCAGTTGCCTGTCTGAAGTTGAGATTCCCACAATTGAAATGTTTTTTTCAAAAGCAGTAATTTGACCAAACATTTCAAATATAAGCTTGTTCCTTTTTTGAAACTCAAGATTCAAATTGTTCATGTGGGTTGTGATGTCTACCATAAATGTTCACTGTGGATTCTAAAAGCAAGAATTATTTTGGTCTTTGCTCTTTAAAAACATAGCAATCTTTTCTCTCAATGCATATACTCCTTCCAGAATTTTTCCTCAGCAAAGTCATTAAACATTTGAAAAATATGTAAGATTGCCATACTCTGCTTCAATTTGTTTTAGAAATTCTTGAAACTGACAGTGATTTAGTCCTCTTGAAAATATAAAATGTACTGGTTTTATGACCATTGCCATGACATCGTTAAAATTCAATGACTTTGCACATAATGCATCCTGATGAATAATGCAGTGAAGTTTGATTAGTTTGTGATCAATACCAATGTGTTCTTGAAGCAATGAAATAGTCCCCTTTTTTCTCCAATCGTCACTGGTGCTCCATTTGTGGTTACTCCAATCAAGATTTCAGAAATAGATTTTATGATGTCTCCCAAAATATCCTCATCAGTCCTAGTATCCTTCATAGGAATCAATTGTACAAATTCTCCACAATATCAAATGTCAGTATTACACCTGTCACAAATACTGCATGTTGGCAAGTATCTATCATATCTGTGATTTTATCAATAGCAGTGTAATAATACTCCAGATTTGTTAAAATGCCCTTTAAGCTATTTTTTATATTTCCTGACAGTTCTTCAACTCATCTTATTACAGTTCTTGCTGATAAATTTATTACAGAAAATAATTCATTTTTCTGGATAAACAACATCCACCACCTTCAACATGCATTCATTGAAGAATTCTTCATTAGTAAAAGGTTTCATATTTTCTGCAATTAGTTTTGACCCTCATAGCTAGCACAAGGGTTTCAGTCAATTTCTTCAACTTTTCGTGTTCTTTGTTAAATTGTTTCTCAGCCATACAACTTTATATTTTCATGTTTTTCCAGTGAAATTATTGTAACAATTATGCCCTTTAATATTTGAAACTTTCTTTATGGCAATGATATCTTGACAAATCAAATACATTTTCTAAAGTGCTCAATGAAAAAATAGTTAAGTGTCCAACCTTCATTAAAATTTTGGCACTCAAGATTTACCTTTCTTTTCTTAGTATCCATGGGTTTGTTTTTGCTCTGAAAAAAAAAAGAACTCAAAAGGAAAGAGAAAAAAATAAATCAGTATGGAGAAATAAGAAACAATGAAAAAATGTATCTGTAGATACAATAATGTGATGAGATTTAATAATTGTGAATACATTTTTATTAAATGTTTGCCAGTACATTGATATCTAACCTTTGGTTACTAGTTATTTAATCTCTAGATAATTTATGTCCAGTTGTTAAGCTGGGGGCTGGACAAAAATCTCTCATGGGTTGGATGTGGCCCACAGGTCTGGAGTTGCCAACCCCTGATAGACCATTATTACTTCCTTCAATACATTTAATGATTTAATGTATTTTATTCTAATGTTTACCTTTTGAAAAAGTACTTTGGACCAAAAGTACACTTAAAGATTTAATTAATAAATATTTTGAATTTTTTTTCTTTGTAAAAAGAAACAATTCAATTAATGCCCAAAATTCTTAAACTAAAAAAGATAAATCTATTATGCTACAAATATCATAATAAAAATTTTATACAAAATGATTATAGTAATTAAAACATATATACTGAAAATGTAAAGAAGTCTAGTAAGAAAACGCTAAAAAAATAAAATCCATTATGTTTGTAGATTATTAAAGTATTTAGAATTTAATTTATCATTAAAAACTTTGAGAGCCTTGTATTTTGCAACAAACTAGTTTGTGTCTTAGGCATGGGTGATAAATTGAACCTTATATAGAGTTAAATATTTAAAAATGTTGCTCAAGTTATATTTGAGTCCTATACTAGACTTATTAAACATTTATTAAGTTTAGAGTCAATTGATAACTCAAGCCTACAATAAATAATTTTGGATCCATGGGAAATTGTTTTATTCGCAGATACAAATTATATAAGGTCCTTGCTATCGCATTTATACGCATATTGTCGAGGTTATAGCCTCAGTAAATATTACTTACGTAATCAGTATGCATTTAATAAATTTATAATTATAATGACCTTGTGTTTATTATGAATGTAATAAACACAGACATATGTAAGTACAATTTAATTTTATTTATTAAAACAAATATGCAAATTATATTTGCAATATATATATATATGTGTATATACCTATTATACCTTTGCCTGATACCATTGGTGAGATATAGTGTCTAGTTGTTAATCAACTCTTGAAGTAAGAGATTTGGGTGTCTTTCGTTTTGGATGTACTGTGACAGTATGCCTCATGTCAGGTTTATATCTAGCAAAGTGGACACAGTAACTTGTTGTTGGTTCAATTTATCTCCAAATAGACTATCTTATTTATAGTCATATCCCCTTCCATAATGAATGCAATTGGGTTTTGAACATCACCACCCATTAGCCTGTTTCTGCTATTAGATGTATCTCATCTATTTATATATCCATTGGTCTGTAGCAATGAATGCTCAATCCATAAGATAAGATGAAATCTGGACAAGTCTACCTGTTGAAGGTAAGTTGAACTATACCAGTCCTATCAGAGTTTATATCTATAATTCAAAACTAATATTAATTGACATTAATTTATAGAGGTTAAGCATGGATTTCATGGGTGAATATTAAATCATTATATTTTGAAAAGATTTTGTCTTGAATCCATACAGGATAGACATAAAAAGTGCTTCTTTTTTGCAGATAATTTCTTTAACTAAAGCATTTAATGATTTTTTTAGTAGAGGCCAGTTGTTTTGGAGATCATATAAAAAGATAGTGTATACTTTTAATATCATATTGGAAAATTAAGTATGATAGTTCTGTTTAATTAAAGAAATTGATTTGTTTTTTTTTATTTAGCTATCACTGCACCAACCCTATAGTATAAATATCAATGGTGAAAGGAAGTATGAAAAACTGTTTTCCGTTATGTATTTCTACTCATCATTCCTGCTGACATATGAAGAAATACTGCATAGTAATTTATTAATACATTGTAATTGCTTTAGAAAATGAATGGGGGGAGGGGTATTACATATTACCATCTAGATATGCAATTTTGACTTCTTTTCAGCCTTGTTAATTTCCTAGACAACTTTATTTTATGCAATTTAGAGACAGCAAAAGAATAAGCTCATGGTAAGTTTGAAAGTTTGAAAAGTATTTTGTACTTTGTTGCTAATTTCTGAACAGCTTATTGTAAGGAGTGAATACATTTCTATGATGATTTATTTCAATGTCACTAAAAAGGTATACTCTAGACTGGTTTAATAATCAAAAACAAACACTGTTGTCTTTACAATGCATAATGGCTGACCCCAAAACTGTTGAAGAATCCATGTCAAAAAAGTAATTCTTCTATCTGTTATGCCATTGAATTTAGTTTAGATAAAGGTTAAAGATCTTTTCATGTTTAAATCATGCTCATGGTTTTTTTCTTTTTAATAGTTACTCCATTGGATAATTCAACTAAACATTTAATATTAATTGGTAAATAGGTATCTAAGAATCTCATGGTGTAGATGCAATGTCTGCCTACAAAAATGTAATTTATACTTTGAATTTAGATCAAATGAAATTTTTTCAAAAGGATTAAGATTTATTTGATGTAACTGGCCCATAACATCACATGATCACCATTTATTATATGGAGAGTTTTACCTGTTTTAATAACTGGCCCATAACCAACTCAGTTAACTATCCAATATTGATTAATAAATGGGTATCTAGACATTATTAGCTAAAAGATAATACAAAAATAAAAATATTTACATATAAATCATCTTTATGTTTCTTTCATACAATTTATCCTTTTTTTTTCAATATTTTACACTTCAAAAAATATACAATAATATTTTCATCTTAACATAAAATGCATTCACAATTCCATTCTTATTCCATTTTAGTCTCCCTTTTCTAGTATCCAAACTTCCTATTTTTGCACCAAGTAACAATAAGTTTTTAATTAGAGTTAACATATATATATATATGCACATTTTATATTTTATACATTATTTATTCTTGTATAATATTAAAATACTTTTTTATTCATATTCATTTTCCATAACTCTATTTTTCTCTAATTAATTTATCTATTCTTATTTATTACTCTTTCTAATTATGTACCTTAATATATCTCTACATATTTATTCCATTGTGTTTTTCATAAATATCTAGAAATAAATTGTATATCCATTACCTTTGTTTATTGTAAAAACTTTCTTACTGAAGTATTTGTTATTCTCTCAGCATAATCCAATTGAACACTGTTTTCACTAGTCTATTTTCATTTCTAAATTATAGACTTCTAAACATTTTTAATTTGTTTTTGATTTCCCTGTCCAAAAAACAAGTCTATTCCACTTCTTGAATGATGTGTCTATTATCTGCAATTCGTCTTTCAATTCATATCTATTTTTCCCATTTAAAGAATACATAAACTTCTATAGGATCTCCATTCTTCAGTTCTTATACTTTCCATTAAATATTAATGTCATAGAGTTTTTATTTTTTGTATTTCTTTCTATTTTTTCATCTGCCTTTATTCTTTTTCAAATTTTTCAGAAGATATCTTGGCAACATCAGTCTTGATTCCCATAATAGGAGTATATATCTCCAACTTTAAATAGGTGTACCTATTAAAACAGGCAAAACTCTCTATATGTATTGCCACTCAGTGCAAACCAGAGTAATCAATAAATGCCAGAAGGCTTGTGCATAAAATCTATCTAGTGCCTACTCATCCTATATCCCCAGATTAGTTTCTGACTTGTGGCTTTGGCAGTGAGGAGACTTGGATCTGAGAACACTGCAGCTAAATCTTAGGATCTAATGCAACCCTCCAGCAGCCATCTTTTATCTCTACTTAACTACAAAACTATGAGACTTAAATTGAAAACACTATAATATTTCCAATCCAAGCTCATTAGCTTATATAGTCATATAGTTTAGTACCCATACATTTTGGTGTCTTTGGTTCTTTAATAACCATAGCCACCACTATCCTATTAGGCAGGATTGGTTTTAAGCCAATAAATATCACATGATCACCACTTCTTGTGCTTGCTCTTAACTGTTATTAAACAGACAAAACTCTCTATACGTATTTCCAGTCAGTGCAAGCCAGAGTAATCAATGAAATTCCAGAAGGCTTGTGCATAAAATCCCCATCTAGTGCATACTCATTCAATATCCCCAGACTAGTTTCTGGCTCTTGTATATATATATTTAAAAATTAAATTGTGTAAGGTGTGTGTATATTATGCAGATTTGGCTATTATCCACAGTTTCGAGTATTTATGGAAAGTTTGAAACTAAATGGCAGTGGATAGACATATAGAGAGCTGTTTGTATTTTATTTTTTATAAAAAAGAAACAGAACTAAAGTGTTCCTTATTCAATTGATGAAAGGTAGAAGCCAATCAAAACTTTAGAAAGTTTATCCTTTTAAGATTACGAAAATGAGTAGAAATTAATTCCGTTTTGAAAATTAAAATTATTAGCCATATTGAATGAGATTTTGTTTACTTTTTATTAAAGTTGAATGTTCACCCTGTTTAACATCATTTCTCAGATTCGATATTTTTATAAGATTTGCTGAAAACAAATGAATGTGATTTACTTTTTGGTTGCCAAAGCAGATTTAACAGTGCATGATTTAACCAATAATTTGAAATGTTTATTGTTTCAAACCCTGGAATAATATATTGTAAGATGTGGTCTTACATCCACTAAAAACCATTAAACACCCATAGATACTTCAATCCTAATATTCACAATAATAACATTTTCTGCATATAAGCTAACCTAAGTTATATGAATAAAGTGAATAGAACCCAAATAAAATATATGTTTACAAACATTTTAGCTGAGAAAACACTTAATTGTTTTTATATACTTAAAAAAATAAATAAACATATGATAAAGTCCATAACACAAACTAAACTTATAAAATTTAAATATTGATACTTATTTTAAAGTATTGTTTAATATACACATATTACAACAATATAAGTTAATACATTGTACAGGCATAAACCTGCATTTATATATGTAATATATGCGGGGTTCGAACTCAGACTTTCACACGACCCACCACTCTCAGTGCCATTTCATATTGCTGACCCACCTGATCACACACATATTGAAAAGATAAATAATCACCAATATCCGTATTTCATGCTAAACCAGCAATCATCAGTTGGTCTAGATTACTATCCTCACACATATATATAATCAGTACTCAGCTTTATATTAAGATAGCCAATATTTATACTTTAATGGACAGGCTTCAAACTATTCCAACTCACAAATCTTTAGCCTTCCATTTCATTGAAAATCTGAATGTTCAAAGCCCTTGATAGTGCCAAGGTTGTCATCCTACCCATGTTGACATATTAGTCATTCTGACCCCTCATGTACAGGAGAATAATCCATTTATATATACATATGCAAGGGATGGGCAGACCTTTTACACACTTTATATAAATTAATACATTGTACAGGCTTAAACCTGCATTTATATATGTAATATATGCGGGGTTCGAACTCAGACTTTCACACGACCCACCAGTCTCAGTGCCATCTCATATTGCAATATAAGAAAAAAAGATCAAATTTAGATGCAAGCAAGAAAATCACAAAACATAAAGGAAGGAAATAATAAATAAAATGTTTTTTTATTATTAATCCAATACATATCTATATAAATCATAACACATCATGTAAATAATCAACTTAATGCATGAACTTGAACTCGCCATTTGAAAGAGTTAAATTAACATTAAAAAGAATAACTCCATTTTGATGATCACCAAAATATAAATACAAACAATCTTCTCAAAAATGAGATCAAAAACTCTTATCCGATAACCAATACATATACTTTGTGAACAGAAAATCAAACTGGTCATTCGAAGAGAAAAGTCCGCAGCCATCAAAGTAAAAAATAAATGAAAATATCTCATAAAAGATGGACAAGAGCAGAAATAAAGTGGATGGTTATCAAGTCAGCAAACTAAATCCCATGACCAGTTTTAAAATTATTCGATACTTTTAGAAAATTTTCAATCTTGAGCCGGACAGTTAGATCAACTTTAATTTAAGATATCCAATAGCTAATATCTTGCTATTAAACAAACTCAAGAACTCTGATCAACTACAAGTATAGAGACACAGACAACCATGCATTGCTAAGTGTGAAGTGAGATTTATCACTCAGGGAACTGAACTGACCAAACTGAATTTGACCTGACCCAGCATCTAGTCATCTATGCTGAATGCACTACCAACTTTGCTACTCAAATATGAAGCTGCAAACTTAACAACTCAAAGCATGCTATATGGAAAACAGAAATTTTGATCACCATAATGTATGAACTAGAGCAATTGAACCCCACTAATTGGATCATGAACTATCCTTTATAGACTCTTGATTTATCTTAGGTTGTCATCATGTTCTTATTTTATGTATCTATGTTTTTTTATTTCTTTTCTTTATCATAAAATGAGGAGGGTATAAATCCTTGATATGTTAGAAAGGGGGAAAACATTATTAGCCTTATTTATAAATTGAAATAAAATGTAGGGTCAAGTGTGAACTTGCTTGCAGATGAATTTAATCATCACCAGGGTTAGAGGCAATATTTTATATTCTTACACATTAAATACCAATACTTGTACAGTTTCACTGTTATTTGTTGTTTGTTTGTTGATACTAATCATTTTGTCATTTCTTTGTTGTTTTTTTTCAGTATATATGATAAATAGTTTCTAGTGTGAATGATCTTTTCTATCATTATAGAAACAAATCACAATAGAAGGGGAGATCACATACCACCACATTGTTAATATGAATTAATAAATAAACATATTGGAGACAATGAATTACAATTTTAATAAAGTCTAAATTATAAAGCAAGTATCTATATAAATAATAACAAGTTTTAATTTTTTTTTGTTAATATTGATATTGAATGATTATTCTTTGAGGGGAAATGAGGGATTGGATTAATAAGTATTAGCCATACTAATCAAAGAATAGTCAGCAAATTAATTGCTTTTGTTATAATCACCCATTGCATAAATTGTAATAATTATGAATTAATTTGTTAAACATGATTTCAAATCAAAGGTTGTCATTTATCAATTTATCACATGTTTGCATAATATATGAATATTCCTTGAAGTAGAACATTATGCCTATTTCCCCTAAGCTTGAATTCTGGGCTAAATGGAAATTAAGGATGGAGAAAAGAGATCAGTACACATGTAGATTTTTGATGCATGTTCATGTGTTAATACGTTATCTCCTATGAGTATGATCGGTGTGGATATGAGTCTAGAAGTTTAGGAATCTTATATACACTTTCTCATCCACTCTGATGACCTACCAAGTCTACTGTTATGTAAAGCTAGCACCTATTCCATTACAATATATACTTTCTTGATTTAATTTACTAACAATTATTATTAACATTTTTTACCAATCACCATTTTGCTTTTTCTCATTTTTGTTACATTTTCATTTAACTTGCTGTCTTTAGTTTTTTTTTTTTGAAATAGTAATATCTGATCATCATAAGATCTTGATGTTATCAAATATCATTTGCACAAATTGTGAGAAAGAAATTGTGTGTTTCCACAATTACATTCCCACCCTTGTAATTACATGCCAACTAATTCTGATTTCTATCCTTTCTGTTTTTATTTTTAGTTAGGTTTTTTTTTTGGAGTTGGATAGGCTATACTCATTTATAGAAAGTTATTAGTGATGGATTCAAATTTAGCTCAGAAATTTGAAAAGTGTTTCAACAGGTTTAGAGTTTTTACTTTTACATAGCTATAAGACAAAGCCAATTTATCTAAACATCTTATACTGATCAAGAAAGATAAAGCAAGAAGACAGCTTAAACCTTTCCCCCATCTAATACTTGTCAAGTCTGGTGAAAATTGCCTTTTCTTCACTGTATTTTTATATGAGAAGTTATTGAAGAGGTATTTATTTACAATGGGTTGTTTTAAAAGGTAAGTTCATTCCCTTGATATATATGTATTGAGCTAGTTGGTCTTATGATAGACAAAGTAGTATGTATATACATATATATTTAAAACTTGAAAAGGAAAAGTAGAAATGAATACAGACAAAATACAAATGTAAAATTATTTGAAAATAAAGATTAAATAATATTATTAATTGATAGTTTGACAATACTATGAATTATTTGAAGTTAAATGTCAACGATTAACTAAATTATTAAAATAAAATAAATGTCAATGTAATACTTACTGTTTTGTTTTTTTTTTAAAAATAGTAATGTGTTATTCGTTCTTATAATAGACTGAGAAAAGTATTTAAGCTGTAATTTCAAAAAAGCAGATCCGATTGACAAACCGGTTGAGACTCAAATCCATGCCAATAAAATCATGACAAGCAGCCAAGAAAGGAAGTAGAAGTAAAGATAAAAAAATAAGCAATATTGTTTTACAAAGCAATTAGTTAACCACAAATTCCTAGCATTATGGGAAAAGTTCGCTGTTATCGGAAAGTTAAGAATGGAGGACTAGATTTAAACAAGTGTAGAAGTTCTGCTGATCCACCAGAATATAAGCTTGCCTTGAAACTTGACTAAATGCTTTTGAAAGCTCTGTAATTAAAGCCTGTGGGTTCTTCCAAGAAATCAGTTTTAGTTTTTAATGCATTTTCTCATTTATAGATATAACTGATCAATATTAAATACTTATTTTCAGCATTACATGTAGGATTGGGAATTATATAAGGTAAGAAGAAAAAGCTGAAATAGTAAAATTTCGAAAAAGACTACAAAAATTGAACTTCTATGTTTGATAATAAAAATTAAAAAAGCTGCAATTAGTTTTGCATTTTTAAAAAGAAAAGTATCCTGAAAAGAATGAAGACATCTATCTGTTCAAAGACATGGAAAAAAACTGCCTTATCATTAGGAATACAGAATTGATGCACAGAAATAATCAAAAGAACATGGTAAAATAGTATGAACATTTTTTTTTTCTGTTTGAACTCAAAGATTCAGGAAAGTTGACAACAGATACCTGGATAGGGATTTTATTTTTGTTTAATTCATTAATTTTTTTTATTGATATTAGATTTTTAAAGCATCATCATCATTATTATTACTGAAGAGTTATCATTTTATACTTCTCCTATTAAATGTAACAGATGTAATATATGTGTTTATATGCATTAATAGAGAAGTTTATTAGTTCTATAGAAATTATATGACTGAGCACTTTCAAGAATTTATAACAGTCTCATATTCTTAGCAAGATTACATTGGAAAATAATGGAGAGATGAGTGTGTATGTATATAAAGCTGATGGAATTCAAATATATTTAAATTACAATATTATTTATTTAGATTAGAGTGTCCATTTGTTGGAGAGGGGGAAGGATGAATCTTTGCGATTGATAGGACTATTGTTGTTGTATATATAGCATGTTTCTCTGATTTTTCTCTTTGAGTCACTTCTCTCTATGCATTGAATAGCTGCAGAAGAATAAATAAATCGGTGTCTTATCACCTTTTGGTGTCCAATAAGATAGAGCTGTGTTTTGGTTTGTCTGGGACTCTTTTGTATAGATATTGATGCTGTGTAAGGCATGTAGATAAGGATACTCAAGTTTCATCATAATATATTGATTGGCATTTAGTTTGGGGGCATTTAATTTTATAAATTATGCTAGGGGTGAGTTCAGGTTCAAGCCTATTCTTGGAGTTGTTGAGTAATCTATTGGTACATGAGGGGTATGAAAAGCAAGGTGATAAGTTGGAGAGAATGATTTATTAGAAGTTTTATTAATGAAGGAATGTATGGCAAGAGAAACAATGGTCTCTCATCAACAGGGAGGTTAGAATTTAATTTGTTGTAAAATTGTTTTATTTTTATTTTTAGAAGATTTTATTTGAATCCAATGAACATTAAATCTTTGAGGTATATTTTTATGTTTGCTTTTGAAGATGATTCATGTTTACATAGAGCATAATTATGGAATAGAAAGTTTGATTGTTTTCTCATCCTTGGTGTTCGCCTCAAGATGTCACTATTTCTACGTAAATTCCTAGAAATACACCATTTGACTGGCCTTCATCCAACAAAAGAGGAAATTTTCTACGTTATAAATGCAGAGAAGTCCTCACATTATGTTGGACAGAGGTGGTGTCGGTGACAGAAGCCACACAAATGAGACTTCTTTCTATGATAAAACACAGAAAGTGTTCCTGACAGCTGCCGGTTATGGCTTTTTTTTCTATGCTAAAAGCAAAGAGAAAGAAATGCCTTGATCGGCTGCCGTGGTAGTCGATTTTGTTCATCATTTTCTCGTAATAGTAGAATATCTATTTTCTCTGTAGTTTTGTGTGAGAGTGTGTGTATTTGAAGCAGTCATTGTTTTTTAAAATTTGATAAGACTTCTATTTTTTTTAATGTGTTGTAACTTACTTTACTGTTGTAAGTTTAGTAATAATGTCCTGAAGATTCCATTACGAATGGGTAACCCTCAAAAATTGCTTTTAAGGGTGCGAAATGGACAAAAAAAATTAAGGATCATGCAAAAAAGTACCGTTTTTGTGAGAATTCGTCCATGACCAGTTACTTTTACTATACTGTGTATATATATACGCACAAACAAAAATAACCCAGTGTCTAATTATTAGGAATTACTTGTCCAAAAAAGAAAATTAGTCAGGTATTATTATTATTTTTGTTACATTTATTATTTCAAAATAAGATTAGTTTTTATATCTACACACTAACAAAAACAACCCACTTCCTGATTAATTACGGTCTTTAAAAAAAAAAAAAAAAAGCAAATTCAACGGGGTTTGGTTTTTTTCAATGGAGTATTTGAATTACGGTATTTTTTTATATATATACACAAGATTTACCCCCCCCCAAAAAAAAAGAAACCCACTTTCTGATTAATTACTGTCAAAAGAAACGCAAATTAGTCGGCTATCATTTTTAAATTTAGTATTTCAATAATGGTACCCTTTTTATATAGACAGAGTTAACAAAAACAACCCACTTTCTGATTCATTACTGTCCCCCCCCCCCCCCAAAAAAAAAAAAAAACGGAAATTAGTCGGGTATCATTTTTCAATTGAATCTTTCAATGACGGTCCTTACTAATAGTAGTCGGGTATCAATTCTAAATTGTAGTATATAAATGATGTTACTTTTGATAGATTTAGAATTACGTATTGCTTTTTTAATAAAAATAATTGATTTTTACTCTTGACCAAAAATACCGTAACTTTAAAAAAAGACACACATAAAGTCCAACAAAAAAAATGAAAAAAAGCCCCGTAACTTTAAAGACACACACACAAACTCAAAAACAATCTAAGATTAATAAACATTGACTTATTACATCTTGCTTTTGAATCAAATGATTGATTTACTCTTGCAAAAAAAGGTACCATAACTTTAAAAAGACACACATAAAGTCCCCCAAAAAAAAAATTAGAAAAAGTCCCGGTAACTTTAAAGACACACACACAAATTCAAAAACAAGATAAGATTAATAAACATTTACTTATTACGTCTTGCTTTTGAATAAAAGTATTGATTTACTCTTGCAAAAAAAAAAAAACGTAACTTTAAAAAGACACACATAAAGTCCCAAAAAAAAAAAGTTAGAAAAACACCATAACTTTAAAAAGACACACACACACACACACACACAAACTCAAAAACAAGATAAGATTAATAAACATTTATGAAAAAAATGAAAAAAACTAACATCATATAATAGTATTAGTTAGTAGAATATTTTATTATAAATCTAAGAAATCAGATCTTTTTAGATCAAATCGATCATTTAGGTCAGGCCCCAGAATCGTTATATGTATATGTTTTTGATTAGCATCAATGCCATCTCTAGGTGAACACCAAGGATGAGAATACAACCAAAAAGTTATTTCTGCCAGTTTGTGAGATTGAAAAACAGTTGAATTATGGTTCGTGAATCCACAAATTTCGCATGGAGTAATCAAGGTGAGATACATTTCTTTGTATTATTAAATTCAAGTATATAAAACATTGGTATGAGTCTTCCCAGTCTATTGTATGCAGAAAAACTGAGTGGTTTTGTAGATTGATTTTAATATTCTGAATTAAAGATTCTGGTTTGGCTATGAAAATGTTATCAGCATAATGCATGTATATGAGATCTGGATGGTGTGCCATGTATGATGGAATGATTATATTTTTAAAGTGGTTTAAATATAGCCTTGAAATGATGCCTCTGAGGGGAAGATCCATGGGCCACCTTTCAGTTAAATAATAAAATTGATTCTTTTGTTATCTAGCCAAGATAGAAATAATATGATAAAATCCATGTGTGTTTGAGAATAATCTTGTTTAATTAGTTCAGCTTTAATTATGTTGATTGATATTTTTCTATTGATTGATCCATACAATTCTGTGATGTCCTGTGAAGGTGTATGCTCCATACCTTAGATAATTTTATTAGTTAATCAATGGTTGATTAATTTAGCTGTACTAAAATAATGAGCGCCCCTGAAGTCCAACATGATTATAAGAGGTGTGTTATACTTATAAAATTTAGCATTGGCAAACATTCAAGATAATACAGCAGTAGATGCATAAATTGCTTTATTATAGTATTTGTGTAATATGTCAGTGACAAATTTGTCTTTGTTATATTTATAAGTAAATATTGGAGCAGATTTTAAGTTATTTATTTGCACATCTTGTTATTAAATTCAGCCTTGGTCATGAGGACAAATCTATTGCATTTTCCTTCCTTCAGGCAAATTAAGATTTTTAACAGTAACTGCTTAGTGATGCTAACGTATTTCATTCCAGTTAGAGTTTGAGGCTCTAAGAGATTTATGCTGGATGTGTTTAACCAAGTTAATTAAAAATTAAATTATCTTTATAATGGTTGTTTATAAGGCCTGCTTCTAATCTGCAATTAGCTTCATTATTGATTGCTTCTGGTGACTGCCAACATATCTCAGCCCCAATTTAAGCACAGGTTTGGCAGAAGGGGGGGGGGATTTTTTGAAATGAGATTAACAAAGGAATTTTATTCTCATCACAAGGAAGATGAACACTGTTTCTTAACAAGAAAGTTAATCTTGTGAGAACATTTCTTTTTGAGCTTTGTAGATATATTGTTGCATTTATTTATAATAAATTCAGGAATACTATTTTGCACTGAGATTTTTAGGAAATGCCTTTTGTCTGTTTTGAGTGTCCATTTGCATCCTTTGATAATTATTGTCAGCAAATATAATTGTAGTCATGATGTAATTCTATCATGATTGAATATAGAGATGTTTATTTTAATCTGACAACATTTGGGAATACTCTTGAGGTGTGCACATGTCTGAAGAAATTCCAGATGCTTGGTCACTGTATTAATTGATAAACCAAGATGTAATATTGGTTTGTAATTCACTATATATGTAATGAAGAGTTAACAGTTTATACTTTTCACATATTAAATGTAACAAATGTAATATGTGTGCTTATTTTACATTAATAGAGAAGTTTTTTAGTTCTATAAAAATTATATGGCTTGAGCACTTTGGAGAACTTATAACTTTCTCATATTCACAACAAAATAATGTTGGAAAAATAATGGAGAGATGACTGTCTAAATCAAACTTACCTCTATCTTCCTGGAACACCAAAAAAGTGTTAGGTTACTAATTTGTTCCTTCTTCTGCAACTATTCAATACATAGAGAGAAGTGACTCGAAGAGGAAAATCAGTGAAGCTTTATGCTATTGTTTAGCACTTAAATAAATGAAATTAATGAATTGAATTATCATCATATTATTATTATGATGATGATGATGATATTTTAATAAAGGCTTTATTGATCTCAATAGTTTACACACATCCAGAAAAATTCAATTACAACATACAATGAGTAATATTAGGGTGAACATATATATTAAGGAATTTAGTGGTTACACTTTGTGATTAATAGACTATGAGGATATAAAGAATAAAAAATAAAAATAACCAAAGACTTTTAAAGTTTGATGAGCTTATTTAGTTTTGCCTGCATGTCTTTTTCTTTTTGAATGTTACTTCTATGATAGTTTTTTTTTTTGCAGCATTCACAACATTGATGGTTGCCTTAACATATAAGTGGGGGTTGGTTATTATTCTATCTCTATTTAGAATGTGTAACAATTTGTTGTTAGATGTAGCTGGGTATCATCTATTATTATTGCTGATTAAGAAATTACATCTGGTGCATCAGTACACATATAGTACAAATGTCGCCGCCCTAATACTAGGTATTTATCTTCCCTGAAAAGCAACAATTATATAAATAATGATTGTACAAAGATTTCTGTAGGTGTTACACATTATCTGTTGTATTTGGTTAAGTGCTACACATTGATAAATAATGTGGACTAGCATCTCTTCTGCTCGATGCCAGAGCCCACAGAAAGGTTGATAAATCTGTACATTCTTTTATAATAAAGAAGATGCATTTTTGGCAAGGTAATGAGATTCATTTTCATGATAAAATCAATGTATTTGGTCTCTAAAGCCCATTTTTTATATTCCTTGAATAGTCTCTTGTTGTTAATTCCTAACATAGGTGGTATAACATTGACATCTGATAAAAATTTGGAAGGGTTTGTTTTTGCAAAATGAATTAAATAAAAGAAAAATTGAGAAGTATCACTTCTATGGAACCAGAAAAAATAATTGCTGAAAATTTATCTTATCAACAATCTTATTTTGAAAAGAGAAATATTATTTTTAATAATGGTGTTAAAAAGTGAAGTTTTATCTCAGGGTATAACTGCAGAAAATAAAAATCTTAAAACAGAATATTTTAAAAATATTAAAGTTAACAGCAGTGATCTTTATTTAAAAAAAGATATTGATTTGGAAGGTTTTGAGTTAGTCACACATAAGAAAAGAAATGCAAAATCTAATGTGTTTAACAAAAATGCTGTAATAGGAAATCTTACTGACACACGATTAAAAGCTATTGCCGAGAGGTTAGCGCAGCTGCTTTCCAAGCAGTTGTCCCGGGTTCGCGCCCGGCCGACGGCTTGACATATGAGAAAAAAAAATATAAAAGATTCTTTTTGACTAGATTAAATCCAGAAGTTACATCAAAAGGTGTGATTTCTTATATAACAGAAAAGCTAGATACAACTGTGATATGTCATAAGTTTATATCTGCAAATAAATTTTATTCATCATTTTATATTTCTGTGAAAGGTTTAATAACAACATGCAATTTAGACAAATGTTATTTCTGTGAAAGAAAATGACATGAATGAAATAATTAATTCAAATTTTTGGGTGTCAGGCATTTATATATATATATCCATTTTATGGGAAATTAAATAAAGATTTAATTGTTAATGAACAAATAAAGGATCAGATAGTTGAGGATAATATTAGTAATGTATAATGGATTATTGAATTTATAAAGATTGTAAAAAAAAATTATAAAAATTCTTCACATAACAATGGTAATAAGTTAATTAATAAAAGTAACATTTTCTGTTGTTATATGCAAAATGTTAGAGGGTTAATAACTAAATGTCAGTTATTGAAACATGCTATTCTTGCAGAAAAATATGATCTAATAATAGCTTTGACAGAAACATAGTTGAATGATAAATTTGTTACTGGTCAGATTGTGGATCATGGATATTTATTATATAGACATGGTCATGTAAGCTCCAAGCTTTCAAGAGGTAAAGACATTTTATTGGATGCTAAGAACAACATTGTAACAAAGCTAGTAAATAAAGAACTGAATTTTGTTGATTCTATTTGGATTGAAATGTATTAGAATCTAATTGTTTTTGGTTGGTAATATATATATATATTCCTCCTTATATTAATATAATTGAACTAAACAATGATTTGAAGAAATTGAAAAAATATTTACTTAATTATAAGCACAATATTTTGATCTATGGTGACTTTAATGCACGATATGTAATGACAGCAGATGAAACAACTGAATTATGCAATAATGAATTAAATAAAGGACAAAGAATTATAGAATTTATGACTATAACTGGTGTAGTACAAAGAAATCAATTGAAAAATAATAATGGATGTATTCTAGATTTTATTTTAATTGACTTTAATGATATAGATGTGAAACATAGTGGACAGCCATTATTGAAGGAAGACTCTCATCATCCAGCAATTGAGTTTTTTGTTTATATCAAACACTTATCATTAAATAAGGGTATGATAATTTCAAATAGAAATTATAAACTTGGTGATTATTATAATTTATATTGTGACATCAAGTATGCTAATTGGGACCAAATATATAGTTCCCCAAATGTAAATGAGGCAGTAGATCTGTTTCAAAAAATTATGCAAAAAACTTTAAATAATAGAATACCATTATGCTATGAATCATCTAAAAAATATCCTCCTTGGTTCTATATATTACAAAAGAAAACATAAGCATCATAAGTTGTTTAAGAAATCAGGATCAATAATATGTTATAATAACTATAAATTTTAGAAGATTATTTAAAATCATACAAAAAATTGATTTCAAAAGATATATTGAGAAACTAGAGGACAGCATAAATTGCAAGTCAAATTACTTTTGGTCATTCATTAAAAAGCATTCTGGTGTAAAAAATAAAATGTCACTTGACAATGGGAGTCTTACAGCTGATGATTTTGCCAACTACTTTTCATATACAATGGGAAATGTGCTATCTAAATCGTATACTGATTTTAGAAGTAATGATTTGATAGTTATTGACTCATTAAATTATAATGGCATTTTATTAGCAATAAAACAGCTTAAAAATAAAAAAAAAGTTTTGGATATGATATGTTTCCTGTTTTTATTTATAAAGGATGTGGCTGAACTACTAACTCCAGTGCTTTGTTATATTTTTAATATCTTTTTACAGCAGAGCATTTTTCCTGAATCATGGACAGTTGCAAAAGTTATACCAATACCAAAAGTCAAATCAAATGATGTTGGTTATTACAGGCCTATTTCATTATTATGTATAGCTGGAAAAATCTTTAAAAATGTGTGTATAATAAGATAATAGATAAAGTATGTAAATCATTATCTAAAACACAACATAGTTTTATACCAGGTAGATGTGTTGAGACTAATTTGATACATATTCAAAATGTATTGCAAATGCAATTGATAACAGATTACAGCTAGATGTGATTTATTTTGATTTAAGCAAAGCATTTGATCAAGTAGATCACTCTAGATTGATTAGTAAGTTGCACACTATTGGTTTTAGTTGTGAACTTCTGCAGTAGTTTGTATCTTTTGTCTCAAATAGACTTAATTTTGTATCTTTTGGGACAGCAATATCATACACATATTTTAGTAATGCTGGAGGGCCTCAAAGGAAGTATACTTGGACAACTACTTTTTTCAGTTTATTCTTTGGATATAGAACAGTGTGTAAGTGGTTCTGATATTCTTTGCTTTGCAGATGATATTAAACTGTATACAACTATTAATAATTTTGATGATCAGACGATTTTGCAGTCTGATATCAAAAGATTTCAGGATTGTTGTGTAAGAAACTATATGGAAATTAACATTGAAAAATGTGTCATATCGTTTTCTAAAAAAATCATCTGCAAGTCTGTTTAATTATACATTAAACTCAAAAAGTATTTCAAAAAAAAGAATATCATAAAGATTTAGATATTATTTTTAATAATAATGGAACATTTAATAATAATATTCAAAATATTATTACAAAAAGTTAGAAATTAATGGGTTTAATTCTCAGAAATTGTAAAATGTTTAAGAGAAATACATGTGTGTATTTATTTCACACATTCGTTTTACCTATTTTAAATTATGGATCTTATGATCTGGAACTCATATAAATTAAGTAATAGATTAGCACTGGAAAAGGTTTACAAATTTTTTTTAAGATATATTAAATCAGAAATAATATGTGATGGCAATGCACTTTACAAAAGACGAATCTACACTGATATGAAGTACTTAAAAAAAATTACATCAGGTATAATAGATATGAGAAGTTGACAAACAACATTATCATTTAAGATGAAGATAAAGGTTACAAGATTTAAAAATATGTATAATATTCCAAAATTTAAAAGTAAAACATTAAAAAATTCAGCATTAATAAGATTACCTAGATTGTATAATAAATACTTTAATGCTGTTAATATATTTGAAACAGATGATGGAACATTTAGGACCACTATGCAAAAAACTATGCAAATGCTTTATGAACTAGATTAGCTGTGCATTTTTGTTTCGATGTAAAATCTGTTAAATGTACTAAATTAAATTAAATTACTACTACTACTACTACTACTACGACGACGACGACGATTTTTTACTTCCGGTGCTTGAAGGAGAAGGATGTGTTTTATTTTTCTCTTAAAACACTAACGGAATTTTTGTTAAATAGCTTCTTGTTATTATTAATCAATGATTAATGTGCGTATATACATTTTTAAATCATTAAATCAAAATGTGTTTTTTAATGTTTTTATGATTTTCTATTGAAATAATTGATAATTGAAAACTGTAAAACTTACTGCCGTCAAAGTGATATAATATACACAGTTTTTTATTCTTAATGATTTTCAGTTTTGAAAGTTCATTGTTCTTAATTTCTTTTCTTCATGTGATCAAGTGTTTTCCAAGTTGTTTTACCTCGGAGTATATAATATCTCGAGTATACAATATATATTATCTTGACCGATTACTACCTCTTTAATTTGTAGTTTGAATAATTACTTTTATAGACATATTGGAAAGCAACATAATTTTACTGTTATCAGAATAATATAAATTTTATAAAACTTTAATTAAGGATTAAGAAATAACTGATGATTGAAAACTGCATAAACTTATTGATATCAAAGTAATATAATGTGTACAGATTTTTATTCTTAATGGGCTTTGAGTTTTGGAAGTTATTTTTAAAGAATACTTTTAAAGGAAAAAAAAAGTTTATTATTTTCTTACTAGGAAAAGACTAGATTTGTGCTAAAAAGTATTACAAGAACTTTGATTGGAGTCATTTAACAATTTAATATATTTAATGAGATGATTGTTGACATCTTATATGTGTGTATAAATACAATTAATATATTTTTAAATTACTTATGCCAAAATATGTTTTTTTTAAATGTTTTTAAGATTTTATATTGTCTAGAAATAATTGATGATTGAAAACTGCATAAACTTTTTGACATCAAAGTAATATAATGTGTACAGATTTTTATTCTTAATGGACTTTGAGTTTTGGAAGTTATTGTTCTTACTTCCTTATTGATTCCTTGTCTTCGTGTAATCAAGAGTTTTTTAAGTTGTTTTACATCCCGATATAATGTTTCAAGTTAAGGAATGACAATATTTTTAAAGAATACTTTTAAAGGGGAAAAAAGGTTTATTTTTTTATTGGAAAAAGACTAGATTTGTGTTGAAAAGAATTGTAACATTTTTGATTGGAGTCAATTAAATTTAATATATTTAATGACGTAATTGTATAAATACTATTAATATTTTTTTCTTCTGAGCTTTTTTTTTATTATCATCATTGTCTTATATACATTGCTTAATATTTTCAATTTTATTATGGTTCCTTTTGCCATTCTTTGTTCATTATGCCAATGTGTTATTTATAGAAGGCAAAAATCTTTGAATGTTTTGGGCCCTGTGGTTTGAAATATCACTTAGACTGTTTTAATTCTGTTAATAATAAGGATTATAGTGGGTCTGTTTTTGTATGTGATTATTGTAAGGTTTCTCTTAATAATGATGCTGCCTTTTCTTTTCAATCATCTTTTTCAAATTCATCAATTTCTGATTCAGATTATCCCTCTGTGACTACTATAGCTAGCTAATCAGCTTATTCCTAATAAGAATAAAATTCCAGACATTACCTTTTGTTATAGTTGTTCTTTGATTATTTCTGATGCAAAGCTGAGGATTAAGTGTTCTGGTCAATGTCAAAAATATTTTCATTTGTCTTGTACTAAGCTATCTAAATCTGATGCTATTATTTTTCAAACAGTTGATAATGGCTTTTTTAAATGTCAGGCTTCTAATGATGTAACTTCCAGTATAAAATTCTCAGATGTTGATAATGAACTTCTTAATGAATTGGTAATGGATAATGACTCAACGAAGTCATTGGCTAATAAGATCATGGGTTTAGATTCGAAAGACAATGAGTGTAACTTGATCAAACCTATGGAATCTGATAGTCACATTTCAAGTACTGATTATGATATATTTATTAAATAAAACTCAGATTTGATAATAATGTCTTCTTGTGATAATACTTCAGTTCAGGTTATTAAAGAAAATTATAATGATTATAATGAATTATATTATATTTTTAAATCTAATACTAGATTATCAAATGTTATGAAGACAGGTGCTACAAATAATGATTTTGATAGTTTCTGATAATGGTTCTATACCAGTACAAAGGAGTAAAGCTGATAGTGCTGTAAATAGCTCTACTTTTACTAATGTGATGAACTGATTTATGAGGCTAACAGTAATCTTCCTTATGCAGCTAATTCTACTATTATATCCACAGGAATGTTTGAATCTTTTTCTATTGATTTAAACTGCATGAATAAATGCCTTAATGATATCATTTCATATCCTAAACATTTCACTTTAGAGGTTTTACAATCTTATTCTATATCACAAATTCATTCTCTGATTATTAAGGTGTCTCAACTTTGTATTAAACCATTGAATTGTTCTTCTAATTTTAGCAAAGGTATTCAATGCTCTCTTCCTTCTGTCAAATCAACTTGTTTTTCCAAAGTGGGTTCAAATAAAACCAGGATATTTTACAATAAAAACTTTCACAATACATATCATGAAAAGCATGATACTGGTAATAATATTAGTTTATATGGTAACAAAAGTTATAATAATATAAAAAGTATTGTAAATAATTATACTAGTTCAGAGTCTCAATCATTTGTTAAGAAAGATAAAACATGTTATGAGACTGGAGTAAAAGGTCTAACTTCTCATATAAATCATAGGGATGTTTTATTTTGCAAAAACACATTAAAACAAAAAATGATTTTATGGATAAAACACAACTTTATCACAACAAGGGAAGTTATAATGTATCTTATAAATGGTGGTGGCCTTGTAATTCTGTTTCATCAATATATTCTTCTAACACCTCTTCTCCTTTTCAGCAATTTTCTAATAGAAAATTATCAATTAAGCAGCTTAGCAAAGAGGATAGTTTACCCCATAATTTTAGACTAAATTCAAATAAATTTTATAATAAAAAATTTAGTAATTATTCTTCTAAATTTAGACAAAATATTTCTAAAGATAATGATGAACTTAAGTTTAAAGATCCAATTTCTTATAGAGGTCCTAATAATAGTAACTGTTCATTATTAATTAAGGATAATGATAAATATTATAAATATTTGATTTCAAATATGGCAGTAGATGTTAAATCTACTGATATAAAGAGATTTTTGGAAGACAAACTTCAGGTTAAAGTCATATGTATTAGGATTAATATGTTTAATTCTAATACTAGTAGTTTTTTTGTTTCAATTCCCAAACATAAGCAATGGGAGTTTATTTTGAATAATTTATAGCCTTGCAGTATTGCATTAAAATTTTTTTATGGCTCATTGGCTAGTTCATTAATACTTTCTGATTAATTTCTTTTGCCAACATCATCCTTTATTAACATTTTTTTTCTCTTGATTATTATTTGTTGTTTTATATAAACATTCATGGGATGAGAACTAACACTGCAAAAATTAAGCAATTTTTCAGTTCTGAAAAGTTTGTTATTGTTTTTATTTCAGAAACTTGGCTTACTCAACACATCTCAGATGATATTTTTATGGTCAATAGGTATAAAGTACTTTGAACAGACAGATCCTCTGATGTTGCTTCCAAAGATGGAGGCACACTCATTGCCTTTAAATGTAATTTTATACATAAGTATATTCCTATTTCATCATCATCTTGTGAGGCTACATGATGTGAAATATGTTTGGAAAATAGTGTCAAATTTCTTTTGGGTACTATCTACATAAATCCAACATTATCCTTTTTAGAGTTTAATGAATTTCTTTGTATTCTTGAAGACTTTTTAATCAAATACAAATCTAATATATAGTTATTACTGGTGACTTTAATATTCTTGATTTATATTCAGGTAATACTATCATAGATTCAGTCTCATTTTCACCTAAAGCATTGAGAATGATTCAGTTTTGCAATTTGTTAAATCTAAAACAATTTAATCAATACACCAATTTCAATGATCACATGTGGGATTATATTCTTAGTAATTTTCCTACAATTGAATGTTTAATTACTCCCTTTTTCCTTTTTCCATTGATTTGCATCAATATTAATATTAAATTTAATAGACTTTGTCTCTTTAAAACTATGAAAAGAAACTATAAAAAGGGAAATTATTTGAGTCTTTGTTTACAATTATCTAACTTTAACTGGAAAAATGTGTGTTCTTCATCAAATGTAGTTTTTTGAACAATCATTTAATGAACTAATTGACAAATACATTCCTAAGAAAAAAATTTTAACTAACCATTTTCCTGTCTGGTTTTCAGTCTCTCTTAAAGAAATTATTAAAAGGAAATCATTTCACCATGTAAATATTGGAGAACTAAAAACTTAAATTATTATAACAATTTTGTTAATTATAGAAGATTGTCAAAGGTTATATGTCATAGAGATTTTCAAAAATTTATACAAAATACTGAAAGTCATATTTCTGATAATCCTTTGCAATTTTGGTCTCTAGTCAAGGATTTAGGTATTACAAAAAAAATTACAGAGTAATAATTCAAATCTAGTTGCAGATGATTTTTCTCATTATTTCTCAGAGCTTTTTAAACAATCTAAATCTTTTACTAATTTAACTGAAAATAATGATCGAATTAAAAAAAGAATAGCATTTAATTCATTTATTGAATCTGATATTATTTTTGCTATTAAGCAGCTTAAATTACATTCTAGTGTGGGCCTTGACAATATTCCAGCTTTCATTTATAAAGGATATGCTGAATATATTGCTTCTCCTCTTTTGCATATTTTTAATTGCTCTTTAGTAAATGGCACTTTTTCTACATCCCTTAAAATTGCTAAAGTTGTATCCATTTTTAAGAAAGGATCTGAAGATTTGGTAAGTGATTATAAGTCTATTTCAATTCTACACACTGTTGCTTGAATATTTGAAAGATGTTTATATAATAAAATTATCTTGAATGTCAATAAGGTTTTGGCACCAGAGCAGCATGGCTTTTTGTCTAATAGGTCCATTGAAACAAATTTGTTAACTATTTTTGATCACATTTCACATTCAATTGAGAATCAATCTAGGTTGGATGTTATTTATTTTGATATGTCCAAGGCTTTTGATAGAGTTAATCATAAAATTCTTCTTTAAAAACTTTGTAGATTAGGTTTTTCCAAATTATTAATTAATTGGTTTGATTCTTTTCTTAAAAATAGAATGTCTTGTGTGAAGTTTAACAATAAATTGTCATTAGCATATTATTGCTTCACTGGGGTGCCTCAAGCCAGGGTTCCTGCACCATTATTATTTAATGTATACATTGATGACCTAAAAAATTGCATTAAATTTTCACATCTATGTTATTGCAAAATTTTTAGGCATATTAATTTTATTAATGACCGTTTTTTATTCCAAAGTGATCTAGATAATTTCTTGAATTGGTGTGAATATAATTATATAGATATAAATATGGATAAGTGCTCCATTGTCTCTTATTCTAGAAAATCTGAAATCTTAAGGTTTTCCTACTATATTGGTGACTCTAAAATCATAACAAATGATCATCAAAGAGATCTAGAGATAATATTTTCCAATAATGAGTCTTTTCATAACCACATTAATTTTATGGTGAATAAATCTATTAAAATTGTAGGAGCTATTTACAGATATGGAAAAGCATTTAATAAATTTACAAAAATTAAACTTTTTATATCCTTAGTACTTCCCATCTTGGAGTATGGTTCAATTATATGGAATCCTCATAACAAGACAGATATCATAAAAATTCAGTCTGTTTTTGACAATTTTTTAAAATTAAATAGTTTAAATAATGATCATTATATTGACTTAATGCTGAGATGAAAAACAAGAGATCTTAAATTTCTTCATAAATTTATTTCCCAGAATATTTCTGTATCTAATTTGCTTTCTAGATTAAGTATCAAGAAACGGAGTTATAACACTCGTATTCACAATATTTTTGAATTTAAAATTTGTAAATCTAATATATTAACATTTTCCTCTTTATTTCGTTTACCTAAAACTTATAACAAAGATTTTGCTAATAAAGATATTTTTAATTTAGATTTTAAACAATTCACTAAAATCATCTAAAAATATATTATCCTTAATTTCATTTGATATATTACCTTTTTTATTTATTTGTTCATTTTATTGTTATTATTTTTCTTTTTAATGCTTATTTAGATTTGTATATAATAATTATCTTACCATGCAATCTATAATTGGCTAAATGCTGTTGATATGTACATTAAATAAATAAAGAATTGAATTGAATAATAATAATTATTATTATTATCATCATCATCATCATCATCATCATCATCATTATTATTATTATTATTATGATGTTTCAAAAGGAACTTTATTCAGACTAGAAGAGCAGGTTACATTAGTACTTTCTTTCTGTGTACATGTGTTTATATTGATATTCCTGATGATTATGTATATGGTGTCTATCTATCTATCTATCTATCTATCTATCTATCTATCTATCTATCTATCTATCTATCTATCTATCTATCTATCTATCTATCTATCTATCTATCTATCTATCTATCTATCTATCTATCTATCTATCTATCTATCTATCTATCTATCTATCTATCTATCTATCTATCTATCTATCTATCCATACATCTATCCATCTATCTATCTATCTATCTATCTATCTATCTATCTATCTATCTATCTATCTATCTATCTGTCTGTCTGTCTGTCTATCTGTCTATCTATCTATCTATCTATCTATCTATCTATCTATCTATCTATCTATCTATCTATCTATCTATCTATCTATCTATCTATCTATCTATCTATCTATCTATCTATCTGTCTGTCTATCTGTCTATCTGTCTATCAGTCTATCTGTCTGTCTGTCTGTCTGTCTGTCTGTCGGTCTGTCTGTCGGTCTGTCTGTCTGTGTGTCTACCTATTATTATTATCATTATTATTATTATTCAAGAAGTGTAATGACTAATCTTTCTTATTGCATTGCCAAATGTATATAATGTAATATTAAATCATCCCTGCACCTTATCATTGTTTCACAATGCTTTAATTACCATCCTCTTTTACAGTTTTGTTTGCCCAGAAATCTTCTTCAGAACTTTCTTTTTATATCTTCAAAACTCAATTGCTCTAACATTTGAATTTAGTAGTTTAGTTTTGAAGATATAAAAAGAAAGTTCTGAAGAAAATTGCTGGGCAATCAAAACTGTAAAAGAGAGTGGTAATTAAAGCATTATGAGACAGTGATAAGGTGTATGGATGATTTAATATTATATTATTATTGTTGTTATTCTTGTTATGATGGTGATGATGATGGTGTTTCAAAGAGTAAACTTTATTGAGACACAAAAGGGTTGCATAAACTACATTTGAAAACATGAAGTGTTAGATACAAATTGATTCATGGTATTATATATGTAATAAAGGTTTACAATCTTGTTTGTGATAGGAAAGAAAACATGATTTACATTAATTAAAAGAAAAATAATTATTACATAACAAAAATACATATGTCAAATAAGGTTTACATAGAATTTTTAAATGTGAGATTGAGAAAAATACATAGAAATACATGATAGTACAAGTGAAAACATATGACGAGAATGGGAAAGTTGGTGTTAGATTAACATGTGGTCCCAATAAAAATTGGGCTCACTTGGTGAGAATATTATAGTTTTCATATCTAAGTCTTATTGTTTATTTGTTACATAAGTTCTATGTAAAAAAAAATGGAAAAATACTAGTACAGCATGAATTGCATCTTGGAATAATGGAAAAATATTCAGCCAGAACTGAATCTTGGGAAAATGGACAAATACTAGTCAGCATGAATTGCATCTTGAGAAAATGGGAAAATTAATAGAAATATCTTGAGAAAATGGAAAAATACTAATCAGCATGAATTACATCTGGGGAAAATGGAAAATTACTAGTTGGCATGAATTACATCTGGGGAAAATGAACAAATACTAGTTGACATAAATTGCATCTTGGGAAAATGAAAAAATATTTGTCGGCAGAACTGCATCTTGGGAAAATAAGATAATATTCATTTTAAATGTAACTATCCATGCATAAATAGTCCATGTGTTAAATAATTAGAGTAAATAATTATTAATAGCTTTAAGTTAACAATTTGATTGTACCTAATGAGTTCATTTATTCCTAGTCAACCGTGCATTTGATTGCTAACAATTAGATTTTGCATAGATGGCTTATTGTATATATATGCAGTTATTTGTTCATTGTCAAATAGTTTGAATATATCTGTATGGGAAGAATCATTCCCATTTGCTTTAATAAATTAAAGATCTGACTAAAAACATATCATCTATGTAGAAGTTATTGTTTTATTAAATTGGGGATTTGGACCTAAAATGGCCATTCCTTATAATTAAGGTTGTAAAAATATGTATGTTTACATTTATCATGTATCAAGTATAAGCATGTGTCTATACTAGGAAGCTTATGAATCAAATAAATATATTTATAGATTTATCCATGCACTCAAAGGAGCTAAACTTAATTATTCAATAACTCAGAAAGAAGCCCTTGCAATAATCTTAGAATTTCAAAAATGTAAGTATTTTCTACTCAGTTCTGAAGTGATCATTATTATTGACCACAAATGCTTGGCATTTTTAAGTAGCTGTTATTTGAATAATTATCATCTTATCAGACAGAGCTTATTCTTACAAAAATTCCAACACAAGATAAAATAAAAACAGGTAAAACTCACTATACATATTGTTACATCCTGCAAGCTAGAGTAATCAATAGATGCCAGAAAGCTTGTGCATAAAATCCCCATCTAGTGCCTACTCATCTAATATCCACAGATTAATTTCTGGTTTGTGGCCTTCGTCAGTGAGGAGCCTTGGATCTGAGAACACTGCACCTAGATCTTAGGATCTAGCAAGCATAAGAAATGGCGAGCATGTGATGTTTACAAGATAAAATATTACTCGGGGGAAAAAAATTGTTTCTGTTGTCCTAAGTCATCACTCAGCTCAAATATCTTTCCAACACTTTAGTATGAATTATTTGATTCTTGTAGCTACATCTTCAACTATTGATGAGTCAGTGGAGAAAGATCTAAGATGCCTGGGTGATCCCCAATATCACAATCTTACTTATATCTTAACCATCAGTTATCACCACCCTATTTATTGTATTATAAAATAAAAAAATTTAGCCTTGTATTAAATTGTGAAGAAAACTTAATACCAACAGGCATAAGTAGTAAATTCATCAAATATGTGCATTGCCTATATGCCCATTATGGTCCTACACAGGTGGAACAATTTTTGCATAGCCTGGGATGTATGCACAGATATTGACCATATTATAAACCTGCACCATCTATTTAAAGGCCAAATCTGTCTAGAAATCTTAGGCTGGAATGCTTCTTCCAATTCTCCCACAGGGATCTAGTAAACTTTTAGCTATTGACTATTATGGACCTCTTCTAGCATTTAGGCAATTTAGATAACTGATGAATATGTGTGGTGGGTTTTTCCAATGCAGCACAGCATATCACATCAGAAAAAAAGCTAAATCAACTATTAGAATTCTATGAGATCAACATTTTAATGACAGAAAACCCAAAAACATTTTAACTGATCATAGTACTCCATTTACATCAAATAGAATGGAAAAAGTCATTAGAACAAAATGCAATTAAACACATATTAACACTCAATCAAATCCTTGCAAGAGAGTTGTACATAATCTCAACCAGCACATTCAGATATCAAGAACCATCAAGAATGGGTGAAATAATATGGTGGTTATTATATAAATTGGACTATTCATATATCCAAAGGTTTTATTCCTCTCTGGTTTTATTACAGAAATCATGGACCAATCTTAATAAAAATAACCAATCCTGTTATAACAAAGAATATAAATAAAGAAGAGGACTGTAATAAGACTCAAAATAAAATAAAACAATGGGTGAATAAAGACAGGCTCAAAACAAGAATAAACCTTGTCAATTTGATTTTGGTGACCATGTATTAATAAGGGCATCAAGGATCAGTAAGCCATAAGTAAAATAATACAGAAAAGTTTTTTATTTATATGATGACCCATTGGAAATTCTAAAGAAGCAAGAAAATAATGCATTTTTACTAAAGAAGCAAGAAAATAATGCATTTTTAATAGAAGATAAAGATGGTATAAAAGGTGCATGTAATGCCAGAAGTTTGAGGGCATGTAAATAAAAAAAGGTAACTATAATCATTTTTGTTGGATTTTTATTTTATTTTAAAGTGTGAGAATTTGAAAAGAATACTGCATTATTCATTTCAGTGGCAGCCATGTGATTTCCTAGATGGGCAAGAGGTTTTAAAAATTTAAGTAAATATTTAAAACCCTTTTGTCAAAGAATGTATTTCAAATAATGCAGTTAGATAAGAGATTAAAAAACTTCAGGTAATTAAAATGTTATGCAAATTGATCAATTTAAATTTTACAAAAACTAGAACTGTCTGCTCAAAGCAAAAAGTAAAACATATAAAATCAATTCTTGTTTCAGTCATTGTGAATTCTCACTTTATGAAAATGACTTTGGATCCCATTGTGCTTAGTGTGTAAAAAGATCACCATCTACTAATATAACTTGGACATCTGAATGTGTTTGATTAAATCTGGTTTCAATGCAGAAACAATACTTATTTCAAATTGCAAAGCTGAGATTATTAAAATATATTAGGACTCCATGAACTATTTAATCAAGAATAAAACAAACTACAGTTATTTTGCTCTGTAAGTTTTATGTTTAAAACAACTATCTATATGTTATCTTAACTGTTTTAAGTTTATATTTAATACTAATATTCAATATATTAGGAAATGTTTAAACAGAATAAAAAGTTTTTTTTAAAGTTAATTGCATTTTAATGCTACCAAAATTTTCATTTGTTATTATATACAAGTTATGTTAACATTTTGTAAAGAACTCTTCTTTTAGTACATGTTAACCAAATGTTATTTTGTAGAAATTGTCAGTTAAAAAAATAAATGAATAACAACAATATTGAAAGCTGTAATATTTATTTTAAATATAATGTATTACACTCTTATACTCTGATAGAATTTTTTGTTCTTACTTGCAATAAGCTTTCAACTTTAATTTTAATATTAAACCATTACTATTTATCAGAATATAATAAATTTGACTTCATTTCATGGATATTTTTATTTAGAAATTAAATAAATTTTAAAAATCATCTTTCATTTTGGAAATTATTTTGAAAATTAGATTTTAATCAAAACAAAGCACCATTTCATCATTCAACTGCTGGAAGGAGCTGAATCAATTTGCAAAATAAATGAAGATCTTTTTTCTTTGATGTACCTTATGCTTTAAATGTTTAAATTTTTTTAATAATTTTTATGATATTGCTATATTTTTTAAGAGACTGCCTTAGTGATTCAATTTTTACAGATCAAATTTACATGATACAATAATTTCCATACTAACATACTTAAAAAAATATATTTTATATTTAAGCATAAAACATTTTTGTAGAAAATAAATATGTAATAATACATATTTTTAATATATAATAATTATAATATAATTACTATGCAAAAATAATCATGAACATTTTAAAAAATCAAGGATTTAGTCATTTATAATATTTTCCTGAAGAAATATTGCAAAGTTATCACAAAGTTTAAGACTGCCAAGAATACAATGAGTGCTCATCATTGTGGAGTTTACCATACTTTGAAATTCCTACTTTTTAAATTATCCTGTCATCTTCAGAATTTTTTTGAAATTAAAATATTAGAAAAAAATACACAAATTTTAAAGTTTGAAAAAAAATTTTTAGCAAAATATTTCAATAGAAGACAAAATAGCCAACTTCAGTTTTTTGACTTGGCAGGCTGATAAAACATTGGTTCTTAAAATAAATAAATTAAATAATTGGAGTAAATAATAATAGTTTTAAGTTAATGACTTAATTGTAGCCATTGGGTGATTTGTCCATACCTTGCATTTGATTGCTGAGAATTAGATTTTGTGTAGGTGATCTTATAGTATATATATATATATGCAGTTGTTTGTTCACTGTTGAATAATTTAAATATATCTGCATCTGTATAGTCAGATTCATTCCTAGTGGTTTTCATAAATTAGATATCAGACTCAAAATGAGCCATCCCTATAGAAGTTATAGTTTTAGTAAATTGGGATTCAGACTTTAAAATTGCCATTTCTTATAGTTACTCTTGTAGAAATGCATAATGGTTACATTTATCCTGTATTATGTATGTGCATGAGTCTATACTAGAAAACTTATTAATCAAACAAATGTCTTATATTTATAGGTTTATCCATATGTATAGTTGTATTTTAAGTTTATTAATGTCTGGAGTTCGCTATATGGAAAATGTATTCGATTATGTACCTGTGTAAATATTATAGTGTAATTGAAGATTAATTAATTAATGATTTCATGCATGCATATGAAATAAAATGATATAAGAGAAATTGGAGAAAGCACTTTATTAAAAGAAAAATAAGTTATATGTCGACTGACAATTACATTTTGTAATAAAACAATTATTATGTGTATTAGCCTCTTTAAATGTGATATTGTATGGACTACTTTCATTCATTGGGAGTAACTTATTCTTTATGATCTAATTAGGTATTGCAAATAGGGGATGTGTGTAGTGTCATTATCATTCGATTAAATAAACTATTGTTAAAAACATATGCTGGTCTATTTTCTGACGTTTAAAATCAGATGGCACCCATATAAATTACATAAAAATAAATAAATAATGTAAATCATTGAAACATGCTTAGTCAGACCATTACAATATATTTGTATTATTTACAGATATTAGAACTGACATTTCATTTCATATTTGAAGGTTATTAATATTAAAGCTGACTTTGATCCTCTGAATATTTGAATGGAGATTCTTATCATTTATTCCACAAATATATATATATAATCAATAGAAAGAATTTATTATCTTATTTAAAAGTATGTAAATAAACTAAGCATAACTAGAAACAAATACTAAGAGACAAGTGATGCATCTGACTTTTGAGAGTTTATTTACATTATTCCATGGTAAAAGGGTTTGAACCAGGAACCAAAGATATTCATTGATATATTAAATATGTACTGACGATCTTGATTCAAATACATATGAAAGTTGAATGGTTAATAAAATTCAAATAAAAATGATTCAGTTCAAATATATATATATATTAATAATCCCAGTGCATAACGCTATACTGAAATAAATATACAAATGTTAAACATTAAATCACCCCACATGGTTAAGAAATCCAGCCCTCTGCGAAACTAATATATAAATACATTAGAGTTCATATTTCAAAATAGCCAGTTCAAAATGATACCACTTTGAACTGTCTGCTATAAGATGTTATATATTGAAATACGATCAAACTCAAACAAAGAACTTGAAATTTTAGCAAGCAACAATCTTACCTTTTTGCCACAAACAAACATGTTTTACTATTATTATATAAAGCAAACTAAACTTTAGTAATTTTAATCTTTAAACCACCTAACACAAATGTAACTACTCTAATGTATTTATATATTAGTTCACGGAGGACGGTACTGGATTTCTTAACCATGTGGGGTGATTTAATGTTTAATATATATATAATATTATTAAGCAAATGAAGATGATGATGATGATTTATAACATAAGTACAAGTTTCCCCCCAAAGTATTTTATTTGTTTATCAATTTCAATCAAATAACAAAATGAAACTCATGCACCAAAACTTCTAACTAGAAAGTTTACTTTTGGAAAATTTATTAATGCCTGATCATCATCATTTACAAATTATTACTACCTTCACTGCATGTCCCCCAGTGGATTTCATGGTTTTTCAAGGTTGTGGATATTATTAGCATATTGGATATTAAAGGATTATGTTTTAAATAAAATAGAGAAACACGCACAAACTAAATGGATTAATAAAAAATACCTTAACAATTTATTAAAATGAAATATATAAAACTGTTATTATATACTCACAACAATTATATAGATATGAGGAAATAATATCCATTAAATAGAGCAGGGATGTCCAACCTGTAGCTCGTGAGTCACATGTGGCTCGCACAACCATTTAATGTGGCTCGCATTGCACTCTTCAAGAAAAATTGATAAAATATTTTATGTTCCTTGATGCCACATGCACACACTAAAAAATAAACATTTTTACAATACAAACAATAATGATATGCAATGTCAGGCTTCACATTAAACAAAATAATTAAAATATACTTTTCCTGTAATTGTAATTTATATGTATGTTACCAAATTTTTAATAAATAAATATAAATAAAATGTATTTACATTTTTTTTCTTTTTAACATATTACCACCAGTTTTTTTTTAGTTTGTGAATTGTTTATAAATGTAATATGAAAAATGCAATATATAATTGTGGCTCCCCAATTTTTTTTAAATTCTCAACTGGCTCGCGTCAAGTTAAAGGTTGGGCATCCCTGAAATAGAGAAACACTTTAACTTTTGATGTTATTAAGAAACTATCAATTACCACTAATTGACAATTCCTGAGGCAAAGCAAGTTTTTCTCATAATAGTTCTTTCGTTGAAGTCTTTAAATCAAAAGAGATCCCTTTTGTTTTAAAGTCCATAACAAAAGAACTATTATGAGAAAAACTTGCTTTGCCTTGGGAATTGTCAATTAGTAGTAATTGATAGTTTCTTAGTAATATCAAAAGTTAAAATGTTTCTCTACTTAATGGATATTATCTCCTCATATCTATATAATAAAATCCATATAAACATTTAATTTACACTTATTAATATATATACAAAATATTAAATGTAATAATCATAAAATATATTTTTAATTTAAGCTTAAGGCCTTATAATATCTGCAATGATAAGATCTTACCATATGAAATATTTAACCTGTTCTAATCCATAGTTTTGTAGATATTGTTCTTTTATTATATTTACATTTGTCTTCATTAATTTTCCAAAAATCTTGGCACTGGTGATGTTAAAGAGTAAATGCAGCAGCATTGGTGATGTTGTACAACATATAATATCATTAGGTCTTGGCTAGTTCTTATGGCATTGACCATTTATTCCTTCACAGCATTATTATAGCAGGCACTAGTTGGTTTTTATAAACATCGACTTCAGTTTTTGGATCAGATTGCATTTTCCAGGTGTTTTGGTTAGTGTAATGGTTGGTTAACTAGCCACACATTGTAAATAGTTTTCTGCTATATAAAATCTGCAATCTTGCTGTATAAGTGAAGTATTGAAAAATACTGTGAAACAGATAGCAAAATAGAGCTCTTCAGGTTATGGATGTGAAACAACTTTAATTAGTGGTTTCTCTCATTGGCATTGGATTGCTACAACACTAGTTTTTAAGTTGAGATTTCAAATAAACTAAACTAGACAAGATTACCTAGACTGAACTTGAATATCCTAGTTGCTTGTTTCAGACCATGTTGTTCAACAATATGTTTTCCAAACAAGGAATTTATCACCAGCTAGTTGCAAAATTTGACCTGTTTCCTTACAACAACATGGTTTTAGAAAACATTTTCTTTATTCCCTTCTCAGCATCTTGTGGAAACAAATTTACAGACGTTATATCATGATTTGGTACATAAACAAATGAAAGAAAACTGTTTTTTTTTTCTTTATCTACATTAGTTAGCCAATAGGGAGAAAACAATTGTCACCAATATTTTTTAAATGATATCATTTAAAATATTTTTAATTCCAAAATGTTAATATTATTTCTAGATCTACCATAATGTTTATTACAAAAATCTAAGAGATTTTATTTAAAACTTCATTCAAAAAATACAAACTAAAAAGAATTCAAAATGCTTTAAATTTTTATAAATCAGACAATTCAATTTTTTCATATATTGAAACTACTTTTCTTTCTTTCTTTACATCGCAATTTATTTTTCGACATGTGTGTGATCAAGGGTGTCAGCAGTATGAGATAGCATGGATAGTTGAGGGTCGTGTGAAAGTCTGAGTTCAAATCCCCTAAATATTATAAAGTAAATATTTAATAATATGATTAAGTGCTTAAACTAACTTCTCTTTAATTTTTTTTTAGACAATGCACAGACCCAAATGACAGTTTATACATGTATTAATCAGTTATATGAGTTTTTATTAAACATTTTTCTCTATGCAGCTTTATAATATAACTAATTAGAGCTGTATCAGATTTCTTACAGTTACAATAAAATATCTGTATATAAATATATATATATATGAAATAAAATATACATAATATTCTTGATTACAACTCATACCACTGTACAATAAATATTTTAAAATCTCTCTAACCCAGCATAAAATAATAATTATCAGGAATAAAATAGCCATCTATTTTTGTGTTTCATTTGTTAATATAAAAGTTTGTCTCATTAGGTTAAAAAGAATAAATATTTAAATCAATCATACAATGTGTCTAAATATGTCTCATATTGATTTCTTTCAATAGTTGACAAGCCGAGAGTTTTCTCAATTTAAACATTGTCAACAATGATTCAAACAAATAAAATATGTAATAGAATACATATAAATGAAAATATGTAATCCAAAAAAATATGGAATTATATAGAATATGTAATAGAAAACTCTCAGGGTTGTCAATTATTAAAAGAAATGAATTTGAAACATATTTAGATACATTGCATAATTGATTTAAATATTCATTCTTTCTAACCTAAGTGTTTAAGACAAACTTCTATAGTAGTTAATAAGGCACAAGAATAGATGGCTGCTCTATACTTATTAATTATTGTCTTATGCTGAGCTAGAAGATATTTTAAACAATTTTTTATGCAGTGTTACGAGTCTAAATCTCAAATATTATATATATGTGTGTGTGTGTGTATGTTTGTGTGTATTTTGTGTGCACGCATGTATAAGTAAAAGATAAATATATCTTTAAATAGTTCATCACAGTACAAAGATGTCTCTAACATTTTCATTTCTCCTTTTAGATGAATATAGAAGAGTGATGAGAATTTTATTCTATAATTGCTTTAGTTTAGATAACCATTTTTCATTTAATAATTAGATTGTTAGTTAAATGATTGCGAGATAGAAACTGAAAAAACCTTGTAGAATTCATGTTTATTAACCCAAGATAAAATGCTAGGTCATGGGCAGGTCCGACCAATACATTAAATACTATTCCGAGATGCCCTTTTAACTTATATATATACATCACAATTGTTATTAAAACAGGCAAAACTCTCTATACGGATTGCCACTCAGTGCAAGCCAGAGTAATCAATGGATGCCAGAAGACATGCATAAAATCCCCATTTAGTGCCTACTCATCCAATATCCCCAGACTAGTTTCTAGCTTGTGGCCTTCGTCAGTGAGGAGCCTTGGATCTGAGAGCACTGCACCTAGATCTTAGGATCTAATGCAACCCTCCAACAGCCACCTTTTAACTCTACATAACTACTAAACTATGAGAATAAAATTGAAAACACACAGATATTTTCAATCCAAGCTCCTCAGCTCATTCTACTTGCACTGAGTGGCAGTATGTATAGAAAGTTTTGCCTGTTTTAATAACAGTTAAGAGCAAGCATAAGAAATAGTGGTCATGTGATATTTATCACAATTGTTAAAGACAAGGAAATATAAAATAAATAATTTATATTTTGCTTACATGCTTCGATAAATATGCGATCAATACTTTAAAATTATATTTCTAATTTTTACAAATTTTATTAATGATTGTTAATTCGATATAATTTCTTTAAAATTAGTTATATATTCATTTCTATTTAGGATTTAAAATATCTTTTAAACTTTTATAAAATGTTCATTTCTGTTTTAGGATCTAAAATAACTCTTAATCTTACAAAGATTAGTTATCAAACATTAGTTAATCTCCATCCAGAAGTATCTATAGGAGGTCATTGGAAACCTTCCAATTGTACTGCAAGGCATAAAATAGCGATCATTATTCCTTTCCGTAATCGGGAGGATCATTTAAACATCTTTTTACATAATATGCATCCGTTTCTACAGAAACAAATGATAGATTATACCATTTTTGTTGCCGAACAGGTAATACCTACTCAATAAAATTATTCCTCAATTTTACTTTTTATATATTATTTTTAAATGCTATATCTCTGCATAAGAAATTTATTATTATTATTATTATTATTATTATTATTATTATCATCATCATCATCATCAACAACAATTAGTAAAATAATTAATATTTAATAAAATATTTTATAAAATGTGGCAAACAAAGCATCATATGATTATTCCACCTTACACATACTCTGCATTAGAAAATAAAGATCTCTATCTTTCCACCATATAAAGCAGTGTCACGTGTGTTCAAAATTCTTTTAAGACATAATTTATGAGATTTTTTAAATGATGCAGTTTGAAAATTACTATGTATGAAATTCACACTGTAGTTATTCTCATATACACTAGAAATTATATTAAATATTGAATAAATAACAGTAATCAAATGGATAAAAAAGAGAGTGAATTAGAATATATATATTTTAAGTGCAGTTGAGAAGTCTGCCTTAGAATTTAAACCAATTTGGTCGTGAAAATTTTAGTTTCTAAATTTTGGCTAGTTTTTAAATTTTGAATTTGGTGTAATTTAATTTATTTTTATTGACTGGTTTATCCTTTCTTATTAAACATAATTAAATATTACAGAATTAAATCAGCACAATCAAATTTGGGTGATGTAAATCCAATCACTTCTGTAAGAGGGGAGTTTATTGATAAGTTTGTTTACATGTATTTGATAGATCTTTTGTTTATTTAATGTAGTATTCAAGGTCAAGGTATACATATGTAATGTATAATAAATATGTAAAATAATAATAATAATTGTATAATAATAAGAGTATGTAAAATAAGAATAATAATTGTATAATAATAAGAGTACAATAATAATTGTAGAATAAAAGTAATAACTGTAATATATAATGAATATGTAAAATAAGAATAACTTTATAGCAATTATGTATAACGATTGTGTAAAATTACAATGTTGTTAAATCATAGAAAGCCCAGCTGACCTTATAGGGTCAGAAAACTGTGTAAAATACCATATATGGTGAGAAATGTAAAAATACTGCGTGTATGTGAAAACGTATGTGAAAACACCATATATGGTTAGGAATGTAAAAGACTCCAGAAGTCTTGAGGGGTATATAAACCCCCAGAACCTGATCTAATTGTTCTGAGTTTTAATTATAAGTCAGAGACTTCTGCCTCTGTAAGTCCAAAAGCAGGACTAGGGTTATTATATGCAGGTCACCACAACCTTTTATTATTTTATTACGCCTTATAATAGGCAATGTATATAGTTACAATTATTTGTATTAAACCATAATCTTACCATCTCAATTCTGCCTTTGTCCATTTATTTACTTGCTAGTCATAAGTCACAGCGCCAATTTGTCGACTGCGCCAATTTGCTGTGACTTATGACCAGCAAGTAAATAAATGGACAAAGGCAAAAATGAGATGGTAATATTATAGTTTAATATAAATAATTTTAACTATATACATTGCCTATTATAAGGCATAATAAAATAATAAAAGGTCATGGTGACCTGCATATAATAACCCTAGTCCTGCTTTTGGACTTACAGAGGCAGGAGTCTCTGACTCATAATTAAAACTCAGAACAATTAGATCAGGTTATGGAGGTTTATATACCCCTCAAGACTTCTGGAGTCTTTTACATTCCTAACCATATATGGTGTTTTCACATACGTTTTCACATACACGCAGTATTTTTACATTTCTCACCATATATGGTATTTTACACAGTTTTCTGACCCTATAAGGTCAGCTGGGCTTTCTATGATTTAACAACATTGTAATTTTACACAATCATTATACATAATTGCTATACAGTTATTCTTATTTTACATATTCATTATATATTACAGTTATTACTTTTATTCTACATTTATTATTGTACTCTTATTATTATACAATTATTATTATTTTACATACTCTTTTTATTATACAATTATTACTTCCTATTTTACATATTCATTATACATTACAGTTATCAGTTTTATTCTACATTATTGTACTCTTATTATTATACAATTATTATTCTTATTTTACATACTCTTATTATTATACAATTATTATTATTATTTTACATATTCATTATACATTACATATGTATACCTTGACCTTGAATACTGCATTTAATTATAAATGCATACGTTTAGAATTTATAATAATGCTGTTTAATTGTTTATTATATATTTTACATTACTCTGTCTTATGTATTCATGTCATTGTAAGTAGACTTTATTAAATAATACTGTTCATTTATGCATTAAAATTTAACTCCAAATAGGTTATACTAGTAGTATTTAAATAAAAATGATCTTGCTTTATTTGTGTGATTAGCAATCATTTGATAAGTATGTTAATATCTAAAACATGTATCATGTAAAAAATTACTCATATTTTCACATCAGGTAGCAATATATATATTAAAATTCTATAGAAATGCATTGAAATTTTAATGTTGCTTCATTTCACCATATATGTATACTACAAATCGATGTCTGTATTTCTTCAAAATAATATACATAAACTTATAAATAAATATTAGAAAATACAGTAATTAAATTTTTTATATTTTTTGTTCTTTTTAATAAATTTTAATTACTGTATATTTGGCAAAGACTACAAGGATAATTGAAAGCACTCCTAAGTGACGTTTATATTTTTTGTTCTTTTTAACAAATTTTAATTACTGTATTTTTTAATATTTATTTACAAGTTTATATATATATATTGCATTCTTCCTTAAAGAAAAACTACTGAACTAAATAAAACAGCTAACTAAGTTATAACAATATTAAACTACAATTGGGTGTTACATAAACAATGTCTATGTAAATAATACTTTTCTGACTAGCTCAAGATACATTATTAAGATACAATATCTAATAAAACAATATTTTCCAACAACTAACTATAAAAAACTTATTAAATTGAAATATCATAACACTTAATATAACTTACAAGCTTAAGAGATAGGGTCATGTGATCTATGACTCTTATTTTGACTATTTATAGTCTCTGCCATAAGTCTTATGCAATTTTTATATTGCTAAGACTACTACTATATGGTATGGCTGAAGATCTATCAGTCCCATATAGCTATTTGAGTTGGATAGCTGGGTTTGAAGACATGTAGATGTCTGAAAATTTCATATTTTCCACTCAATAGATAACTTTTAGTTAAATGCTGGCTTTGGGTTGGTATTTTTAGATCTAGTGTCTGAACCTATCCTGACACCTCTCTGAGGAGTGCCAAAGCACGAAACCATGGTCAGGGGTTTGGGGAGAGGTTCCTGACAGAGATATTTTAAGTGCTGGCTCTGGCTAAGCATTTATCACAAAGCTTGTAGAGGTATTGGCAATCCTCATTGTTTTATAACTTACAAGCTTAAGAGATAGGGTCATGTGATCTATGACTCTTATTTTGACTATTTATCATAACCCTTAGGTTCATAATAAATAATTAGAGTTCCAACTAGAATATTCAATCTATTCATTTCAATAATAAATTCAATTTATAACTAGCTCAATATTATAAATAAAATAAGGTGCTATCAAAATAAGAAATATAATTATGAAACTCTTAACATGAGATGTTCAATAAGGGACACTGGCTTAAACATTGAGGATGCATCCCTAAAGATACATTCCCAATGGCATAAGAATATTACCCCACCAAATTCACATAACAGAAATACTATGTAATACTCTCATGTCTTAGACACACACATATAATAATCCTAAAATATGATTTATAAACTTACTATAGAAATAACAATAAACTACTTAATATTCCTTTAATAAAAAACTAATGGGACATTTAACATTAACTAATAATTTCTATCATCTTTCAATAGAAAATTTACAATTCTCCAAAATAATAATAAATTATGTAAGTAATATTTAGTGAGGCTGTAACCTCAAGAATATGTGTGTAAAATATGATAGTAGGGACCTCTACAAGTGTTTAACCACAAGCTTATGCTATGGGGTTCCCCTCTTTTCTTCCATAGCATAAGCTTGTGGTTAAACACTTGTAGAGGTCCCTACTATTGCATTTTACACGCATATTCTCAAGGTTACAGCCTCAGTAAAATAATAATAACAATCTCAGGTTCATTTCTAACAAACTAATAACAAAATTAATTAATTAATTAACACCCTGTAGTTAAATATGATGTAGGATTTTACATGATATCTAACTGCTCTTACAACATAATAACAACAATAAACAACTAAAATAACTTAATGATTCTCAACATTAAATCTATTTAATGATTAAAGTTTAGTAATAAAAAAGTAAATAATATAATCAGAATTTTAAAGTAAAAATTGTACAATATTTCTTTATTTAATGTGGCATTCATAAAATATAATGTATTTTAATATTGTGGCAATATCAAGTATCTCTTATTGATGTTGTATCAGTTTAAAAATAATTACCAATGATCATATCGTCTACAATAATAATAGTAATATATTTTGTTAATCAATCAACTATAATAGAAGTAATATCTAAATAATCTTTTTGAAACATGTGCCAAATAAGTAATATTTCAAATTATTAATTTCTGTGGATCATGCATGTAGAATGAAAAATCAAATAACAACACGCAGATAAATCACAACTCAACTAAAATATGGGTTTCAAAAACAGTTAACAAATTTATTTATAAATTAACAATATTATACACTTATAATAAGTTTATAACATAATATAAAAAATATTTACAAAAGTAATATAAGAATTGACATCATTTAACATTAAAAAAAATATTTACTTATTAATCTTATCAATAAATAACAAAAAATAAAATAAGACAGCCTTTACTCTGGCCATTTCAAATAAAATAAAACTTACAATATATTATCCTCATTCAATAAAAATTATATTCTACTATTTTATGCCAATAAACATCACATGACCACCACCTCTCATGCTTGTGTATAACTGTTGTTAAAACAGGCAAAACTCACTATATGTATGCCACACACACCAAGCTATAGTAATCAATGGATGCTAGAAGGCTTGTGCATAAAATCCCCATCTAGTGCCTACTCATCCACAAGCCAGAAACTAGTCTGGGGATATTGGATGAGTAGCACTAGATGGGGATTTTATGCATGAGCCTTCTGGCACCCATTGATTACTCTAGCTTGGTGTGTGTGGCATACGTATAGTGAGTTTTGCCTGTTTTAACTATTTTGTGTTGGAAACAGGTACAATAAATTCCCCAATTTCTAAGAAAAACTTAATATTACACTTATACTATTATAAAATATGTTTCTTATGATGTAATGCATCAGTATACATTTATATTAAAAAAAAAAAAACTTTCTTTGCAGTTTAGCAAAGTACCATCCTGATATTTGAATATCGGAAAATTTTATACAAAAAAATATGAATATCTCCTTCTATAAAATTAACTATTTATGCAAAATACTTAAGAGATAATTTCATAATTTTTTTAACTTAAATGGGTTTGAATTATTTATAATAAAATTTAAAAAACTATCCATAAATTATATTGCTTGACATGTGTGTTAAGTTTGTTTTTATACTTTTACATTCATCATATCATTCAAAATCATTTTCACTATTCTGATTTTCATTCTGATTTGAATATGCATCTAATTGAGCTAAGTGATCTCTACTACTTGTAGGAATATCTATCTTTCCTCTCTTATGTTATATACTATGACAATCATCAATCATCTCAACATCATTTGTGAAAGAAATCTCTATATATTTCATCTTGCCTTCTCATAAAATTATCAACTTCAAACGGTTAAGTCATTACTTTACCCACTTATAAAACTAACCTCTGCGATGATTACTGTGGTGATAGATAGCAATTATAGTGTAGGGTATGGAACAATAACAAAAATGACTCAAAAGATTAAAATAATGTCATCATGGATACAGTGCAAATCATAATAATAGATCTGTATTCATCGGGCATCTAAGATTTAAGTCATGGTTCTATTATAGCACTTATTAATGGTAATAAATGTAACTGTCCATAGAAAATAATATACAGCCCAATGTTATCTGTATATTTTAATAACTTTAAAGTATGAAGATGTAGTTTACATACAACAGATTTCAACATATCCCTAACACCTAGGATTTCATTAATTTTGATTTACAGATTATTGATCATTAAATTATATTCTCTTAAATTTGATTTCTTATTATTTCATTTAATCTAATATTAATTTTTATTACATAATGCATAGCATGTGTTGCTTCAGTATAGAAAATATGTTATTTGTGTAACATTAACAATGATGTGATATATATTATTTACATGATATATATATGATGTGATATATTATTTTCATGATATATATTATTGGTCATTTAATTACTCAAACAGACATATGATATTGGCCATAAAATTGCACAAATACCCCTTAAATGAGCACGTTTCTAGGCTAATTTACATACCATTCAGAATTAACAGATTGCATTGGATAATAAGAAAAGTTGTCACTTAAGGTAAAAGTAATTAGACTCACAAAAATGCAAGCAATGTGCCAATTTTACTTCAAGAATATATCTCACATCTTAATTTAATTTTATCATAGCATATGAAAAAATAATTTTGTGAATCAGATTGTGAAAATTATAACTGTATTGAAAAATAACCTTAACTTAAAACTATAACTAACTAAATAACGCTTTGATCAAATAAAGGTAGCTTAACTGTTTTATAATAAAATGCAGACTATGTTAACTGTACATGGGAAATGTTACATTAACTGCACTATAAGAAGCAATACAAAATATGCCTATTAATGTATTGTTACCATCATGATCTATGCGTGAAAACAAACATGCTGCACACAATGCTTTTGTGGTTTTGGGAAAACTTCTAAGAATATAATTCTATTATAGCTATTTCTTCTATCATAAGTTGACAAAAAACATGAAATGTTTTTCTCACATGAAATATATAAATACAACTTTATAAAATATATAATATTCCTCAACAGCTGGATGTTCCTGGTTTGATAATGCAATCTACTGTCTTACCCTGATCAAATACTATCTCAGAAATGACAGCATTAAACCCTGACCAATTGATTCTATTTTTACAAAAAGATTATTTCTCTTCTTTTTTTAATTAAAAAATTTCAATCCTATTTTAATCATTGAAAAATTCCTCTGTAGTTAATTTTTCTTTGTAATTACTAGAAATAGATAGTTTTTTAATTATACTTTAATATGAAAAACATTTCATTTTTTTAGAGAGATACAAAGAGAGAAAAAAAATCAACTTTAATTTAATAAAAACAGCATACTTTTAAAAAAAAATGTTAGCGTCTTATTTTTTGTCATTTTTTCAAAATTGATAATCATATAAATAGATAAAATTACTAAAGAGAGAGGGAGAAAAACTGAGTATATTTTTTATTTATGTTTTGTCTTTTACAACTGCCTCTAACAAACTATAAATATTTATATTCTTATTTAAAATATTTGGAAAAATTAAGGAATGTTATTTCAACATTAATCACCAACTAATTTCTTCTATCAGTACTTAATACTTTGACACATGGAATAAATATCAGTTTGAATAATTTATATATAACTGGCAATAATTTTTCATTTGCCCTTTTGCGTATAAATGAAAGAGCATACATATAAAACATAGCATGGTAGTCTCTTAGTCACTTTGCTAATAATGAAATATCTCAGTAAGCTGTCCTATTATAATCACGCCCATGGTCGAGCAGTAGACTAGCTTGTTGATCATTTCTGGGACAGGCATTTGCAGACAGTCAGCCTTATTCAGCCTCTGTAGTTTTTATGGACTTCAGGCAGGCAAGTAGTATTTGGTGCATGTGTATATCTAGATTCTCTTTATAACTTAATAATGTAATCTGCTACCAGTCTATCTAAATCCACTATTTATAGTTTACAAAAGAATCTGAAAATAGAATAATTAATCATTTTTCCATCTTGATAAATAAAAAAACCAGATAATTTAATTACATTGTTATGTTTTTGATTCACATTAATTAAACCTAATTTGTTAAAAAAATTCTTATTTCTTTAATTAAAAACTGATTATAAATTAATTATAATCAAAGTACTTTTTTAAAAAAAAAAAACCAACCTGTTTCCAAAAATATTTTATATTTATCAAACTAATTAGCCTTATTTAAAAAAACAGTTTCGTATTTAATGTAAGAAAAAATAGATAATAGAATTTGATAATTAATATCTATTACAAAATGAAAACAAACTTGCTATAATACAACATTAAATAAATCTTTTTTATGTTTGATTTTAAATAATTTATAATATATTTAAATCTCAAAATTATTATTTAATACATTAATCTGTTATTCCAGTGTATCCATTTTAAATAAATAGTTACAATAAATTTTGTTTGTATTTATTTCTACTTTTCCTTTCAAACTTCAATAAATATGCACACATACATTGTCTGTTGTGTGCCAAAAGATATTTCCACCTCAATATATTGTGACAATAGTGTCACATAAGCTAGAAAAGATATAGCATAAAATAGCTTAGAAAAAATAATAAAATATCAAAATTACTAATGATATCCTGGGACAAAGAATTAAAAATAAAATATAGCATGTCTTAATATATATAATATTTCTATATATGGAAGTATCTGTTCAGTTTTCATATTTAAAAAATTTATAATATCTGACTGATCAGTGAAAGTCTATTATTTATAAGAAATTGTGAAATGTTATATATAACATCAACAGATTGTTTTTAAAAACATACATTTTGGAATGCAGAAAGTATTTACAGTTTGCTATTTCCATTGATTACTATCTATTGACATCTGACAGTGATTTTATCACATATGAAAGTTCAACAGATGCACATATTGAAATATTTAAATATTTACATCTATTAAAAATTATCAATTTATATATATATCACTTGATGGTATTTCTTTTAAAACCATTATGTTGTCTTTCTTATATACTTTCTCCTGAATCGAATATGAAGCATAATCAATTTAATAGATAACTATATATTTAAATCATAAATTTTTTCCCCATCTAATCGACTTTCGTTCAAAATTGAACATTGTCAAGATGTTACAATAAATCACATGATTTACATATCATCTTAGCATGCCCTTTATTGACCAATCCCAACTCTATAACAATGTTTTTATACTTTCCAATTTGGTTCAATAAAGTTGGGAGAAAAATGGGCTCAATAAAGTTGGGAGGAAAATGGGCATTAAATAAAAATTGGAAAGTATAAAAACATTTTTTAGAATTGGGATTGGTCAATAGAGGGTATGCTAAGATGACATGTAAATCACGTGACATTTTTGAATTATTGTAACATCTTGACAAGGTTCAATTTTGAACGAAAGTTGATTAGATGAAAATAAATTTATGATTTAAATATATAGTCTTCTATTAAATTGATTATGTTTCATATTCAATTCAGGAGAAAATATATATATATAAGTGCTAAGTATTATGTAAAAGTATTAATAGTGTATTCAAACATCTAAGATAATATATTTATTGAAGGCAACTTCTAGTAGAAAATTAATCTAATATTGTCAATCACTATAACTATATTCATATTCGTAAAGATGAACTAAAAAGTGAAATTAATGTATAAAAAATGTTAAGTATCCTTTATCAATTTGTGTTGGAACAAAAATTGAGAAATGAATGTTTTTATGGATCGTGCACTTGTATTAATATTTATAATTCAGAACAATTTGATTCTTTATGTTACATTAAAGGGATTGGGGACAGTATATGATTATTCATGACTAGATGCAGAATATATTTTTATATATTCAGTGGTTAAAAGTTCATTATTGCATTAGCATGTGTGTGTGCCAATAAAACTTACTGAAATGATCACTTTACAAACTGAATAGAGAAAGAAGGGGTGTTATTATTTGTATGTAGACATAGCTTTATCATATGGTTTATAATTTGGCTTATTAATGGATTAATTAAATATATAAGTTCAATTATTTAAAAGAAATTTTGAAACCGTAAATCTGGCTGGAATTAAATGATTAAAGTCATAGTGCACAATTTATTATATAAATTTGCTATAGTTTAATATTGTAAGATTCTATAAATCACATTACAAAAAAATCCCAGTCAGATGTCACATGACCTAATTTAATAAGCTTGTATTTACAAATGTTATATGTAGAGCTTGCAAAATAAGCTCTTAACAAGCTTTGCAAAAATATCCCCAACCTCAGACCAGTTTCTCTACTGGTGTCCTCAGTGAGGTGATAGGATATTTAAGAATTAGATTAAAAATACCAGTACAAACCCAGCACTTTATCTAATGTATAACTATTAAGTAGAAAATCTGAAAAATTCGGACATCCATATATGTCTTCCAATCCAGCTATCTAATATAAATAGCCATATGGGACCTAACTAAATTCAGATACACCATATATTAATAGCTGTAGCAATATAAAATTCTCAAAACCTTAATAGCAAAAAATAAAATTACAAAAAAATCAAGTCAAATGTCACATGACCTAATTTAATAAGCTTGTATTTACAAATATATAGAGCTCAAAATAAGCTCTTAACAAACTTTGCAAAAATATCCCCAACTTCAGACCAGTTTCTGCTACTGGAATCATCAGTGAGGTCCTAGGATATTCAAGCATTAGATTAAAAATACCAGGACAAGTCCAGCACTTTATCTAGTGTATAACTATTAAGTAGAAAATCTGAAATTTTTAGACATCCATATGTCTTCCAATCCAGCTATCTAACATAAATAGCAATATGGGACTGAACTAAGTTCAGATATACCATATATTAAGAGCTTTAGCAATATAAAATCACCAAAGACTTAATAGCAAACATTTTTTGCAAAGCTTGTTAAGAGCTTATTTTGCGAGCTCTATATATAACATTTGTAAATACAAGCTTATTAAATTAGGTCATGTGACATCTGACTTGATTTTTTTTGTAATTTTATTTTTTTCTATTAAGGCTTTGGTAATTTTATATTGTTAAAGCTATTAATATATGGTGAATCTGAACTTAGGTCAGTCCCATATGACTATTTAAGTTAGATAGCTGGATTGGAAAACTTATGGATGTCTGAAAATTTCAGATTTTCTACTTAATAGTTATACATTAGATAAAGTGCTGGGCTTGTCCTGGTATTTTTAATCTAATGCTTAAATATCCTAGCATCTCACTGAGGACATCAGTAGCAGACACTGGTTTGAAGTTGGGGATATTTTTGCAAAGCTTGTTAAGAGCTTATTTTGCAAGCTCTCTATATAACATAAATCATATGGCTATAAAAATAATAAAATATGTCATAACATTAATTTTTTAAATTTGAAAACAAAGATAATTTAATCTTATAAAATTTTAATTTAGAAAACTTACTAATAAACAATTTAATTGTATTATAATCCAAATTGAAACCTATAAAATTATTAAGAAGGGGTAACTCTTTAACAATTTGATAAAAAAAGCTTTGATTTATAAACAAAGGTGAACTAATAGTGATGTAGCAAAAAGGCACTGTATAAAAGAAGTTGGTATACTTAGAGATTCCTCTAGATATAACATTGTGCATTGTTATATTAAAAGCAAGTAGCAAGGAAAAATTGTGAAGCAAGTATCAATATCATTCCACCATTGGAAAGTAGTAATTCACATTATATTAGTATATTAATTATGAACTAAAGTATCTGCAAGTACATCAAAGTCAGATTATATTGCTGAACAAAACCATTATTTCTGTTGGGGATGTCTATCAGAAATGTGATTTTTGGAGGAAATTAATGTACAACTGGCATAGGCTGCTAAAAATTCCAGTTTGTGTAAGAGAACAAATATGCTATCTATTCTATGCCAAAATCCTGATTTGTAAGCTTAGAAATTGGTGAAAACATTACCATGGAAAGATGGTCATATACTGGATTCATAATGAATCTGGATTCATAATGAATTACAATTTGCAAGTGAAAAGAAACCACAACTTGGAAAAAATTAAGGGCCACATGGTACTAAATAATTTATTATAAGTGCACCAAACTGATTGAAAAGTAAATGGATAAGAAGTCTTTAAGACCTAAAATATAATATGAATTTTGGAAAGTATTTTTTTTATTAAGCAAAATATTCTGGTAATAAGTATTTTAATATTTTTCCCCATATTATCTAATAATATATATCAAGATTACTTAAATGCTATGTATGAAGTGTACTATTATAAGATTGTGAAATAGCAATGAATAATAAAATTAGAAACAGATTGAAAGCTTTTGACATGTGGATATGGAGAAGAATGGGAAAAAATCAGTTGGTCGAATAAAATAACAAATGAAGAAGTTTTGAAAATTGTAAATGAAAAAGAAGATTGATTGAGGAAATTTGAAATAGAAAGAAAAGCTGAATTTCTTTGTTTAATTGGTTTACTAATACAACTACTACAAATGCCATTCACAATATTAGTATATTTCTATTTTTACACCATTTTAAATCTTTACAAAGAATTTATTATACTTTATTACAATATTTTAGGCATAATTTTAAAAAGTATACATTATGATAATGATGATGTTATGGTGATTGAAATTCAAAAATGTATTAAGCATACTCAAATTTTTATTAGTGATGATAATATTGCATCCTGTTGGATTGAAATAGATCTCAAAAGTAAAAACAAAATATTATTGGGTACTGTATATTTTCAACCTACTGTTTTATATAGTAAAGCGGATACATTTTTGTCAAAGGTTCAAGATAGTGAAATACTAATATGATATTATTATAGTAGGTGATTTTAATGAACTGGATTATCTAATATGTAATAATAAGGGTGTTGATAAAAATAACAAATTATTTAGAATAAAATTTTTTGTTGAATTAATTAAATTGTTAGTTTAATAGGGTTACTAATGTTAAGGGTAAAATACTTGATCTATTATTTAGTACCATTGATATTTTAAAATATAACTTCACAGGTCAGGTTCTTATATCTCCTGATTTTTATCATCCATCCTCAGAATTTGTAATAGACGGATTATAAGAGCATGTAAAGTCTGTTAAAAAGTACTTTTAAAGATTATAGATATGATAATTACTACAGTTTATATAAAGCTTTCAAGAATATTGATTGGAACAGGCAAAACTCTCTATACGTATTGTATTGGTGATCATGTGATACTGATTGGAGTGTGATTTTTATAGAAAATGATCCAAATGAAGCTGTTAATAGGTTTATTGATACAATTTAAAATTGTCTGAATCATTATATTCCTGTTAGATGTTCACAAGGGACTAAATAGAAAACCCAAATATCATAAATTATATAAATTAGCCAATGATAAAAAATTATATAAGAAATTTAGTGCATTGCATGTTTATACAAAAAATATTATGAAAAATGACTATGATGATCATTTAAATTAGACTGAAAAGGGTTTTAAACATAATTCCCAAATGTTTTGGAATTATATTAAAAATTTAAATATTGTTGGGAATTAAAGTTACAAAAATAATTTAATACAATCTTCTATGAATGAATTAGTTAATCATTTCACAAATATGTATTCAAATATTACTGATGGGGATATGACTAAAGTAGTGAGAATGTTGATGTAGATAAAATTAATATTACTGATGTGCTTAATGCAATATAGAAACAAATTCAAATCATCTATGGGATATGATAATATTCGTAATTTTATTATTAAGGATTGTGCAGACTGTTTGGTAACTCCATTGCATTGTATAATTAATTTGTCTATTGAAAAATGCATTGTTCTGGACATATTTAAAATTTCTAAGTTTGTGCATATTTATAAGAAGGGAGATAGATCTGATCCAGGTAATTATGGACCTATCTCAGTACTGTCTTCATTCGTTAGGATTTGTGGGAAATGTATATATTATTACAAATATGATTTAGATCTTGTCTAATTATTAACATGGTTTTGTACCTGGAAAGTCATTTGACACTAACTTAATGGTAATATCTGATCATATTGCTCATGCAACTTGATGTTATTTACTTTGATATGTCATAGGCATTTGATATGGTGGCACATAATCACATTATATATAAACTTAAACTGATGGGAATTAATTCTCATTTAATTGCATAGTTTATTAAGTATTTGGAAAATAGATGGTCTTACATTTGTATAGATAAAATTAACTCTAAGTTATTCAAAGATAAGATTGGGATTCTTCAAGGTGAAATATTAGTCCTTTATTTTTTAATGTTTTCATGTGTGATCTTGATCAAAACATTAAAAAAAGAATGATACTTATCTATGCAGATAACTGTAAATTATTTAAAAGGATTCACACATATGATGATCATATTGATCTTCAAAGAGATATTATTTTAAAGAATGATGTAAATTTAACAATATAAAAATAAATATAAGTAAAGCATGCATTGTCTCTTACACCAATAAAACAGATAAATCTGTTTATCATTATAAGATTGAAGAAGATGCTATTATATACAAATAAGTTATTTCTGATCTAGAAATTATATTTTATCATCATTTTGCTTTTAATGAGCATATAAAATATATTATAAATAAAGCATATAGACAGATGAAATGTATTTTGAGATTTGGCAGAGATTTATTTCCTTATAAAAGTACATGTTATTCTGTTTTCTTGATGTACCTTTGTTGGAGTATGGTTCTTCTATATGGAATTTGGATTTGATTTATATTGAATCTAAAAATTTCTAATGTAGAGAAAAAATGTATTAAGCTATTAAGAGGAGAAAATTTAAATCTTAAAACAATACTAACTGAAAGAAGACTAAATAAAGATATGGTATTATTAAAAAAGTTAATTGATGGAAAAATTGGTGTTAATGAGTTTATATCTAAAATAGAATTAAGAATGTCTTCTCATTTATTAAGGAAAGTGCGCACTTTTAATATTAAAAAAAAGTAAAAATTCTTTTTTAAACAAATCTGTCATTAACAGATTGCAAACGATATATAATCAAAAATTCAATAACTTTGATATTTTTGTGATTACTTTATAATTAACATTAAAAAAGAAGTGAATTTTTTGTAGATAACATGTATTTATATATATTTCCATATTTTAATTATGACTTCTAATTTTCTTTATTGTTGTATATTTTGTTAAAATGTTAATATATTGTATAATGTTATGTTTACTGTATATTTATTTTGTAATTATTAATAATGTATTAATATTTACTTGTGTGTTTCTGTTGAAGTGAAAGTGTTGAAATGTACGTAATAAATAATAATTGAATTGTATAATAATAATAACTGAAATACAGGCTTATTATATACCAGTATCAATATATGTAATATATAGGGTATATGAGCACAGACTTTCACACCATCCACAATTCTATCTTATGTCACTGATACCCTTGAACACATATATGTCAAAAAGATAAATAATCACCAATAAAGGGTCTTTCATGCTAAACCAGCAATCATCAGTTGGTCCAGATTATCATTTCTACACATATATGCAATAAGTGCTCAGATATATATTAAGATAGCCAATCTTCATACTTTAATACAGTGTTTCCCAACCTTTTATGGCTCGCGTACCACTTGGTAATACATCACGCTAAATTGTACCACTTCGTAAAAATGATTGTATTTCATGAAATTTGTTATTGCGAGTATGTTATTTTATTTGCATTATAAATATTATAGGGTGACCATGTATGTATTCACATCTCATAATGAGACAAATTACATTGAAACATGCCTAAACATCATGCCAGATTGTAAACTCACTGAAATTATAAACACACTGTAACATATTTATATGTATGTGTTTGTTCAAAGTTTCATATTTTTTCCAAAATAATTTATTAAAGATTACATTATTACATTAAAGGTTATTTGGTACATATTTTGTTCAAAGTATTTTCTCATTCCTTCATTTGGTTTTCCCGAATTTGAGTCTGTTTTCTCTTTTTCGGAGCATCTTGCTATTGGTTGGGCCATGGAGAGGATAAATCCAGCATGTCCCAAGTCATGGTAAAAATAACCTCAGGGGTTATCAGGCTATCTCTTGTTCTTGTTTTCTTTATATTATTCAGCATGAAGTTAATAGGATTAAAATTTTGATGATTAAATACTAGCTTACATCTAGTAATCCACAATAGATGATCAAGAATTAATGAGAGTCTAATTTCTGAGTATGAACCTTTTCTGATACATTCTTTCAAATTAAATAATTTAGATTGATTTGCCTTGATCCGACTCATTATTTATCTACTATTTTGTCATATTTCGTTTACTAACTAATAAATGGTTTTAATAAAAACACAAAATTATAAAAAACCAATTAGTATATTTTCTTATCATAATCAAATATGTTTATAAAATAAATTCATTGAGATCTTTGTGCTTGCTTCGAACAACATAATTTTTTGAAATTTGGTTCAAAAAACCCTTAAGTCTACAGCTGCATTCAATCTGTTTCGGTACTTATTTTTTAAAAAAAAATATATGAAGAAAAAGCTCTTCCTATTAATTCCGTCTAGTAAACGTAATAATAATTTAAGAGCTTTCTCAGAAAGTTGTTCATATTCTTTAATGTTTAACCAAAAATTAATTAGATTGGGTCATTTGAATTCTATTTGTAAAGTTCTGTCACATGATAATTCTATTAATTTTTTTTTATCCTTTATTGATAATGATGTAGCTTTTTCTAAATTTTCTGCATAGAAGGGATTTGAAATCCAATTATTATTTGTGTTTTCGGGTTTTGGAAAATATTCCATGAAAGATAATTTTAATCCTGTTTAATGTGCTATTATATTTTCTCGTATATCTTGAGACAGACTAACCTTATTTTCAAAGAAAAAAATATGTAGAGTTTCGAATACTTCCAGTTGATTGTTTTCGATACTTATATATATATTACTGTTTCCGAAAATCGAATTTCTTAATCATACTTTCAATTTTATCATTAACATTAAAGATCATTATCGACTGTACATATAAACAACTTTACTGTATAATATTATTAATTAAAATAATTTTTATGAATTATAGGAAAAAACGTTTCTATATTTTTATGATTTAATTTTTTTTTTTTTATGTCCACCATTATTGATTATTTTTCGTGTACCACCAACCAGCAACTTGCGTACCACCAGTGGTACGCGTACTACAGGTTGGGAAACACTGCTTTAATAGATAGACTTCACTTCACTCCACACTCAAACTATTCAACCATCCATCCAAATATTATTATTATCATCATCATCATCTTGTTAATACCATTGAAAAAAAGCAAAAATAACTTTAATATCCCCTTCCATTTCTCTTAAGTTTTTTTATTTTTGATCACTATGCACTTTTATCTGAGCCATTCCCCTTTCATATTTATTTGAGAACAAACCAGTAAACTAACCTTTGTCATTATTATACCAACTCTCCATCTCTACCATACATACTTATTTAATAGTTGTTTTTTTTTTGTTTTTGTTTTTCGCTTTTTCATATTGAAATGTTTATTTGTCACTAAAAAATTTAGACTTTATGAAATGTTGATCAAATACATGATACAATATTATCCGTACTATTTTATATCTACTCCTCCCCCTTCCCTGTTAAAATAAATCAAAAAAATTGTCATAGAATCAAACTTTTGTTTAATCTAGCCCACTATTGGTTCTTTTTTTTTTATCATTCATTTTTGGTTCTTTCTTTTTCAGATATAGTAGTGTTTGATGCAAGTATTATGCCTCATGTTAGTTTTATTTATTATATTATAAGAATCATGTATCCATTTACATATTATTAAATTGCTTTTGGATTTATAAATTAACTAATGTCTCTGGTTTGCTTCTATATAATGTTTATAAGAATAACTTTTTTAAATTAGAGACATGCATTACATGAATATTTACAATGAATTGTTGCAAGATCAGAGAGATAAAGGGACATTTCAGTCTTCAGAACTACTATCAATCTCTACAGTAATCAGACAATGTAGAACTCTTACTTTTCATGTTTTCATAGATTTTGCATTTGGTAGTGATAGATAACCCCAGGAATTCATATCTGGTGCTATCCCAAGGTGTATAACTCCTTAGAAGTGCCAAGAAAAGTACAAAATGTTAAATGATTATCTGGACCCATAAACTCATTCTATATGATGATCAAATATCTGAGAAGTGTCTAACATCACAACCATAGTCTTAGAGTTTTTAATAATCCCCCAGAAATATCTTCACACATCAACCCTATCTTCAATTTTCTCTAACAAATTATCTTCACTTACTCTGCTTTTAATATTTGTTTAAGAAGGGCTATTTAAAAGAGCTTTAGAATGAGTATATAACTTTTTTTTTTTTTTTACAAAAGATAGGCATCACAGTCTCATAGTGAAATGATAAAGCATCCTCCTTCATTGCAGATTATCTTAGAATTTCAAATTTTGAATTTTTTTTAATAGGCTTAGCATTTTTCTTTCAAATAGCTGATCTATTGTTAACAAAACTAACCATCCAATATTGGTCAGAAAATAGGTATCTAACTTTTATTAGCTACAGAATAAAACAAAAATCCATACATCTCGTAATTGGCAAATCTATTTAGTACTGCTCTCTTCTTACTATTCTTTTATGAAGGTTCTTGGAAATGCTTTGGCCTGTAGTGGGTTATTTAAAGGCTGCTTTTACAATTTTAACTTACTTTACATGTTAACATACAATATACCCGAGTTTAAGGACCAAATAATAGTCTAGTGTACAATGTAGAAGATTTTTGAAATAATAATTTATCAAGTAATTGAGTTTTTATGTTAATCTTATACACCCATATATGTAAGCGTTTTTTTTTTTTGTTTTTTTTTAAAGTGAAATGTTGAAAAGTCGTGATTAATACTTAAAAGAAAACGACAAATGCTTACAAGGAGTCTTTTGTCCCAGAAAGGTGTAACATTTTTTGACTGGAGTTATTTAATTATTTTAATCGACAACATTTTTATTATTAATTACATTGCGTGAATGTTTATACACTTAAACAGACAATTTAGTCTTTAAAAAAGTCACATAAAATTATTTATAGCTTTATAATATTCAGTCGATAAAATATAGAGACACACATTATTCAACAATGTCTTCTTTCTATTCCTATTATTTATTTATTTATTTGCAATACTTTCACAATCTACTTCCAATTATACATGCGGCATTAAAAATAACACATACTCCATGCCCACAACCTAATACTTTTATAGCTAACAAAATTAAAAGTATACCTAAATTCACTATATCCCCCACCCTCTTCTTATTTGTAAACAAAATCAAATATTGGGATGTTTACAAAATAGTATACTTAACAACTTCCGAAAATATGTTTCATTCAATAGTTACAGTCAATAACCACCAAAGTATAAGAAACTCAAACCAACTCCTGCTGTCAAGCGTTGGTGGCCGAGTGGTCAGCACAGCTGCCTTACAAACAGTTGTCCCGGGTTCGCTTCCCGGCCAATGCTTTGACACATGGAAAAAAAAATTCCTGCATGCTGATCATCAAAAATATTCATTCAATAATACAATGCAGAACTAATTCATTCAATTTGTAGTTTGTATAATAGAAATAGTTTTTTTTTCATATATCAAATGCGTTGACCAGGAAGCGAACCAGGGCCAGCTGCTTGGAAGGCATCTATGCTAACCACTAGGCCACCAACATTTGACTAGAAATACAATTTTCTTTTTAATTAGCAAATGAAGTCAAAAAATAGTTTTAATATGTTTACTTAGATAATCCACATAAATGATGATAGTTGAGAAATAAGAAATAATACATCGATAAGAAGTTATAACAAAAATTACTTGAAAATTTTTAAGGGTTTTATAAGAACAAAAAATTAACATGTTATGATATGTATAATTAATACCTCGATGTATAGTATTGTAATTTAACTCGAGGGGCACAGCCTTCCTGCTCTTTTGACATTCAATTTCTTCTCACTCCACTTGTCCACACTCTATTTATTGCTAATAGTTCTTTCCATATAATATATATATAGGGTGTTTTTGAAATTCCAATGGCATAAAACACATATATGTCAACACGGCTGCTTTACAAGCAGTTTTCCCGGATTAGCGGGTTCACTTCCCGGCCGATGCTATGACACATGGGGGGGGGGGAATTCCCATTTAAATGTGTTAACATGTATTTCTGAAAGCAGATTATTCATCGCAAAGAAAAGAAAGATCAAAAGAATATAATAACAAAGAGTCTATTACCAATGCTTTCAACATTTTTTTTTTTTTCAAAAATAAACAACAAAAATGCTGAAAGATTCAAATATTTTAAGCTTTTCCCAGCTTTAAAATCGTCACTTCCTTCTCTAGAAGAACTATAATGTTCTTTTCATTGAAATCAATCAAATTATATACTCTCCTTTTTTAAAAAAAAAAACTTAACTATTTCTTCCCCTCAACCAAATATACATATTCACATCTTCAATATTCATTCTCAATGATTCTTAAATCTTCCTTATGTATGCATCTCTTTCTTCAATTACATTTTTTCCGTCATAGTCTTTTATGAAATGTTAATATTCTTCTTCCGATAGTCCTATCGTAAACTTGCAGGGACGCTTTCCGGAAGAATAATAATGACATCTCTAGAACATTTATTTAGATAAATTAAAAAAAAAAACACTATAAGTTATATTTATATATTTTAACAAAAACTGTAAATTATTTACAAAATTAAGTTCCATTTTTTTCTGATTAAATAAATCAGCATTAAATATATCATAAAATGCATTTTTTAAAACATACATTTAATTACACCTGCTGTATTTCTGCCATATTTTTAACAAGTTTGTTCTTTTTTATATGAGTGACCATTTTAATTGCTTATTAACATATTACACTCAGGATTTTTAGTGAACTATGTCATTTGTTTCAATTTCTGTTTCACATATTTTATATTGATCTTTTAAAGAGAAAATATTTTCCTTAAAAATACATGTAAGGATTTAATTAATAAATACATTTGAATTTTTCATTTAATGCAAAAAGCATTTATAAATCTGTAACCGTATAACACAGTACTAATATTACATTACTGTAATCAGAGCCGTACGAAGGATCAACAGCGCCTTATGCAAAACAGTGATTGGCGCCCCCCCCCCCCACTCAAAAAAGTTTTAATGTTTTATTAAAGATAACAATGAAAAAAATTACTATATATAATTTAAATACGAGTATATTATATATACTGAACTTTAGATATACTGAGAGGGGATTTAAACAAAGACTTTCAAGCTACACTTCATTTTATATAACCGATAAACATGACCACATATATGTAAAAAGATAAATAATCTCCAATATACATATTTTGTGTTAAACTAGCGCTCATCAGTTGATCCAGATTATCATCTTTAGCACATATATACAATCAGTGCCCAGTTTATATTAATATAGCAAATCTTAAAATTTTAATGAACATGCTTCAATCTTCTCCACTCTCCAATTCTTCAGCTCTTTATAACAGAATGTTCAAAGCCCATGATGATGCCAATATTGTTGTCATACCCATGTTGACTTTAGGTTCCCTCATATGTCCATTTAAATACATAGAAGAGAGATGGGCAGAATTCAGACTGAATATGTAATATTTTAAATACAAGTATATTATATATACTGTAACGGGAGAAAGATCTTTGAGATTCGCATATACTGACCCCGGGGGCGCCACTAGTCAGAAAATAGGAACTAGACATTTATTTTAGGGTGGACAGGATATGCGAATCAAAAGGCACCGAACTACACTCAGGGAGGAACAAGATATCTTAAATATTATTTAGACAGTTGAGAAATCAAAGCACAAAGACAAACGTCAGCCAAATTAAGTTTAAACAATTTATTAATTTTATTAAAAGTTGGACAATAGAATGAAGACATCTAGCCACAAATACAAAAGTGGCTTATAGTAACATACACATATTTATCAGAGAGTGCACAAGAGTACGACAAATATGAAGGCATTAAACAGTTTGGCAGCAAAATTCTCTCACTTAAAATATAAGAAATGGTTAGGATAATATCTTCTTGCTGGCCAGTTGTAAAATTACAAAAACAAACAACAACTCTAGCTTCCTAAATCAGAGATAATAAAACAGTTACTGTCCTGCCGGAAATCAACGAAACCAGTGCGAACGTTCGAGCAGTAATATTCTAATTACTGTCGTTAAAACGCTGCAGGACTGCTGCATGTAATACTACATTCAAAATAAACATGGTTGATCTCACACATAAGATAGCAAAAGATATTTGATTATGATCTTACGTAATCCAGAAAGAAATGACTACTTTCAGACAACCCGAAGAAATAACTTGACAAATAGCCAGCAAAAAGATTTTGTTGTTTGCACAAAAAGCGCAAATGAAACATGCTTAAAGATTCTTTATTTTACAACTAATGACAGGTGAATAAATAAAGATTACGAAAACTGCCAATGCGTTTTGTAATAGTTAACGAAATAATCAGGTATATATTAAACATATAAAATACAATCTCCTAATGCACCCCCTGATAAACGAAAATTGCAAACAAACTTGGAATCTTAAAACTAAGATTCCAAGCCACACTTTAAATACTAGAAAAGAGTACATACAGATAATAAATAATAAAAAAAAACAATTAATACCATTTTAAAACATATTTATCATTAGATTGAGCGGAGATTTAATTAAACGCAATTTATTTACCCTGGCTAGAATAGGAAAAAGTTTAGCTTACGGTAAGACAGAGTTCTAGTGATTTAGTGACGAGTGTGCACTTTTGATAATAGTTCATCTTTCAGGTCCTTTGGCAGTGGCAAGGTAGAGGCAGTGTTTATTTTAGAGGTTCATGGCATGACTGAAGGCAAGCTGGTAGGTGTGGGTCCATCCTTTGTTTAAATTAGCAAGACATTCTAATGATGGCAAAACTCATAGCGGCAGATTTTGATATCTTGCACAACAATGAAGCTTGTCAGTAATTATTTAAGTTTTTAGTAGGAATTAAATGTTCAAACAGCTACTCACAATGGTATCTCTTTGCCGGCCATAATCCAAGTGTGTATCTCTAATAATGAATCTCTTCTCTCTCCAAAAATTGGCGGGCTATCCTTGCCTCACTACATTTCCCACGCAAAAATTTCATTAGTGTCCATTCTATATTCCAGGCAGGGCAAATATTAATTTCCCGCTCAATCTAATTTAAGACTTCCAACCAGGGATAATTGAAACAAAAACGACAAATACAAAACTAAATCTCCGCTTTTTAGAATTAACTTTAAAAATAATTACAATAAAAGCAACAGGAATATATAATTAGCAAGCTTGCCTGTTTTTAATCAAATTGATTAAAACAGACGGTGAAAGTAAACTATTTTACAATCAATTTTATAAACATTAAATAATCTATTTTAAAATATAAATGCGTATGTGTTTTAAATAATAAAAAAAAATTGAGCCTTAGACATTTAATGAAAATGAAGTTGTTTTCCCTTTTTAATTTTAGTAATAAAACCATTGAATCGGAAATCAATCCAGCTCAATACTGAACTTTAGCTGCAATGAGAAGGGATTTGAACACAGACTTCCAAACTCCCTTCAGCTATCTACTCCATCTTATATAACCAATGCAAGAATTGGAGGGTAGAGAAGACTAAAGCCTGCTCATTAAAGTTTGAAGTTTTGCTGTCTTAATATAAACTGAGCACTGATTGTATGTATGTGTGGTGGATACTGATCTGGAACAACTGATGAATTCTAGTTCAGCATGAAATATGTATATTGGAGATCATTTGTTTTTCACATGTATGTGGTTATGTGTATTGGTTATATAAGATGGAGATGATAGTTGAAAGAAGCTTGAAAATCCATGTTTAAATTCCCTCTAATTATTACATAATTACAAACTTACTTTCCAATCTTTTACAGAACTGAATTTAGATACAATATCATCAGCATTTAGAATATTGCCTATATCATTCTTTGTAGCTATCATTGACAAATTTATTAACCAATCTTGTGTCATTGTCGAACATAAGCATTTTTTATGATTTTTAACTTTGAACATGATGAATAATTTCCTTAAAGATATGCTCAAATTTGGGAATGAAATGGTCAAATCATTTTTATGAATACTTTTATCCAGTGGATTTTTGAATTGAGATAATTCACTTGAAAATAAGTTTTTAAACAGACATAATTTTTTATACAATTCCTCTCCATTTATGTTTTTTATTATTATCACTGTCACTTAAATGAATTTGTAGAGTGAAACATTCTTTAAAATTTTTTTAAAATAAGTTTCACCAAGTTTATTTATAGTTGACAAATGTAATTTATTACATAAATATTCATCATACAATCTTTAATGTACCTACATTAACATTAATTAACAATCTTTCTCAAAAACAAATTATCCACTTACTAAGTCATCAATATTGAAATAATAACAATATATATAATTTAAATTATATTACCTTTTTTACTTCAGCTTTTCTCTTGTAATAACTTTAAAGCAACTACATTATATAGTTTATATATAATAAATAAAAACAAATATTATTTATAATCTAAAGTTCATTTAAAGTCTTTAAGAGTTACAATTATTTTTATCCAATAAAATTTTTTAGAATATTTTTTTTAAAATAAAAAATTGAAAATCTTAGACTCTTTAATTATAAAATCACAGAGAAGTGAGAAGACTAATTCCTGTTAGAACAATAAATGATGATGAAATTATATTTTTTTAATCAATTCATTCATAACATTTTTTTTTTCATTTTTAAAAATGCAAAGATAATTAGTGATCTAAAAAATGAAATTTGCTAGTTTTAGTCATTTATTACTTTTTTATAGAGTAATTCAATTAATTTTAAAACTTTATTTCAGATTTTAAATAACTTTACTTAAATATTTTAAAATAATATTGTTTTATATTTAAATATGTCAGAGAAACATAAACATTCACACACACATTGACACATTCAATTATTGCATTAAAAGTTTGTCACTATGTTGTTTTACCATTATGTGTACACTAGTACACATAATTAATTAATTAATTTTATTAATTGATTTTATTTTAATTAATTTATTCACATATATACAATATTATGCATTTTATTAGTGTATTGTCTTTTTTGTGTGTGTTTTTAAAACTAAATCAAAATTGCTACAAGAATTTCAAATATAGGCAGACATTTTGGATTTTTTTTTTTAATTTTGTTTGATACAGTAAATTTAAGCTATTTTATAATAAGTCCATAAAACTTTTTAAAATTGTTTATTATTATTATTTTACAAATACAAAGTAACCATCACAATATATATAAATGACATGGATATTAATAGTAAAACAAAATATTCCATTTTTGCATCTCATAGTAACATGATTTGAAATATGCATTGTGTAAACCCAGCATAAGAAGACATAACAGAATATCATAAGTGAAAAAACAAAATGTAGAAAATTATAATTGACAAATTGTATTTCAGGAAGTGGTTATTTCTTATTTTGCAGAAATAAATCTAGTCACAATAATTAGTATTTGTAACAGAACAAAAACAAATGTATTCTTAATTCTGCACCATTTCTGTTCCCCTATTCTACCAGAGCCCTTATGCCTTGTTTACCTTGCTGGCCACTTTCCTCCAACTCTAACTGTAATAATAAAATTATTGCAGTATGATGTAACTTAATTGATTGTTATAAGCACATTTAATATTAATAATGGGATTTATATAAAATTGAAAAATGTATCTGATTAGAATATATGTCTTTATTAACTGTAAATTTCTTCTGTCACTCTCAAGTAAAATATGTAACACTTTCTCTCTCTCTCTCTCACTCTATATATATATAAGAAAAGAAAGTTACTGTTAACACTAACTGAAATAATTATAGAAAATATACAAACCATTATACAATTACAAATATCCAGTAACGCCCTCTGTTTAAAGATCTATATCTCAATAATAGCAAACCTTAAAATGATACCACTTTAAGGTTGTATGCTAAACGATGTTAAATATTGAAATACAGACCTACTCAAACACAGAGCATGAAATTTTAAATAAGCAAACGATCTTAAATTTTGCTAATAAACTAACAAGTTTACAAAGTTAAGTTTATTAGCAAAATTTAAGATCGTTTGCTTATTTAAAATTTCATACTCTGTGTCTGAGTAGGTCTGTATTTCGATATTTAAGATCGTTTAGCATACAACCTTAAAGTTGTATCATTTTAAGGTTTGCTATTATTGAGATATAGATCTTTAAACAGAGGGCGTTGCTGGATATTTGTAATTGTATAATGGTTTGTATATTTTATATATATATCATAATAAAAATAATAAACTATTATAAAAAGTCTTTCAATCTGCTTTGTTTTTGAATTTAATGGCAGTTGAGACAGGTTTAAGTAATTAACAAAAGTATTTCAGCAAATTGAAAGACAGTTTATTATTTTTATTATAATTACAATTTTGTTCTAATTAACAGGCATTTTATTTATATTATATATGTGTGTATAATTTAAATGGAAGATAATGACTCTTCCACACTTCTGCTATGAATAGACAGCATTCAGTATCAATAAATGTTTTTATAAACAAAGAGCAGCTTCCATTTTTAAAGCTTTTTTTAAAAAATAAACTAGCATTAATTGACAACATTAGGAATAAGGTATAATCTTCTTTAACAGACAGATTTTAAAATTATCTTATTACTTATAAAAGGTTAAAATTATAAATCCTGTGATAAAGAGAGCATCTCATTTTTAATGAACTGTACTTCATTTCCAGCACTGTTAATGAATGTTGGGTTGTTTAAAAGTAGACTTTAAGAATAAAGACCACCTAGTCTTTTAAAACATTTATTAACATGAAGTGCTTTGTAATCACAGTTCATGTATGGAAGGGTAGTTGTCATCCATCAAAATTACATATATATATATCTTTTAAAATAATGGGTTGTTTAATAGTTATATATACATATGTAAATTATCTAATAAATGCGAATTACCTTATATAAATGAAGTGAATTCCATAGTCAAGATGTATTGAAGGGTGTAACCAATCAGACTGGAGTGCCGGCAAAAAGAAAACAATAGATAACCTGACCATATTGGAGATCATTTATCGATTTCACACTTGTAATAATGTGTATCCGTTTTATGAGATAGAATAAATAAATGGAGCCAGAAAGTTTGTGTTCAAACCGCTATAATTACTGATAAAATGATGACCTCTTTTGATCATTCATTCATGTTGTTATGTGTTAGCTAGTAATTGGGCATTAAAGCTGTAAGACTTAGTTTTCATTTATTAAATAATTTATATCTATGTTAACCCATCAATCAATACTAAATTTAAATATATAAATATATTGATGACAAAGTCTGTTCAGAATATAATTATATGTAAGCCTATTAAAGTATTAGATTTAACTATTTGATGTACGTTTTTCTTCCTGCATATAGCAACTTTTATACAAAGATTTACTATAACAAACATCATCAAAATACATGCATTATTTCAATTAATAATCCTCTATTTGCTGTTACCAATTTTAAGTTCAATAAATTTTTAAATGGTGGCCATTTTATAAAATTACTGATATTGTAGAATAATGACTTCATAAAATCAGTGACATTTATAACCAAAAAGAGTTTATTCATAATGTATAGTAATTAAAAATATATTTTGATTATAATAATAAACAGCCACTCAAAATTGAGTTTGGCCATTCCAACTCTTAAAAGAAAAGGAAAGAGTAAAAGAAAAGAAAGAAAGAAAGAAAATCTAATCTAAAAATGATTTTTGCTGTGATTTTACAAGCCAATCCGTGAACCACAATTATGTCCACATATAGAACATACTGTCCCATTTTTCTGTCTACTTGATATTTTACGATGTTGCCTTTTAGTATCCTCAACAGAAATCTTCTTTTTGTGAAATATTTTAATGCCATATCAAATTGCAGTTTTCTAATGTAGTCTATTCTCTTTGCCTATCTTCCCAATAAAAACAATTGACATTGCACTTCTTGGTAATGTCTTTGAGATAATCCTTACAACTTAAATAGAATCTACCTATTTTATGAAACCTATTTTCAGGTTTAAAATAAAAAATTCTTTAAAGAAGTCTTCCATTGTTCATTTGTTTTACATGCTCAATCCAATGAAGGCATGATTTTACAATAATGGATTCTATAGTATCACATCCAGCAAGGTAAAGAACATATTTATTGATTTATAATCTTACCATTGTATTTTAAAATTTTACAGATCATCCTTAAATAAAAATTTTCTGTCTTTATATTGTTCCGATAAAGTATCAAGTTTCACACCCATACAATAAATTAGGTAAAATAGCAGCTTTATATACAGCTAATTTAATTGCAGTAATTATTTCCTTATGATGAAATATTCTTTCCTTTGATTTGTTAAAAGCAGCAACAGCACATTGGAGTCTGTGTTGGATCTCACTTTCTAAGTCTGCCTTTCTTACTTATAAAACTATCCAGGTGTTTAAACTGGTCGACGTTCTCAAGATGATAAACATCCAAGCTCATTTTTGACTGATAAGAAACATGAGTTTTTTGAACATTAATTAATAAAACAAGCTTTTTTAGAATTTGCATTCAAAACATTAAAAATATTCTGTGGAATTGTTTTTGAACTGGCAAAAGTACCATATTCATCAGTGTGCTGTTAATACAGAATCCAAGCGGAGGAAGTGCTTGGTATTTGTTCTTAACTGATTCATATAAAAAATTTCTCCATCAAACGTGTATTATATCTTGATCTCTGTTTGATTAAACCACGTACAAACAATTCCAAAAACTACAGTCATAAAAACTGAAAGCAATGTTGGAGCAAATACAAGTTCTTATTTGACATCATTTTTCATTTCAAATGCCTAAGATTTTCTATCTGTAATAATATTTCCTCTTATTCAGTCATGTATGAGTTGTGTAATATGAATAAAATTTTGATGGACAACCAATTGGTTTTAAGTAATGCCATAGATATATCTTATTAACTGAATCAAATGCCTTAATCAAATCAAAGCAATATGTGAAATATTATTTTGTTTCTGACACTTTTTTTGCATTTTCCTGTCAACAAAAGTAATATCTAATATATAGGGTATATAATCACATACTTTCACATGACCCACCAGTCTCCACTCTATCTCATAACACTGATATACTTGAACACATGCATGTCAAAAAGATAAATAATCACCAATATACATATTTCATAAGTAAACCAGCAATCATCAGTTGATCCAGATTATCATCTCCACACATATATACAATAAGAGCTCAGATATATATTAAGATAGCCAATCTTCATACTTTAATGGACATGCTTCAATCCACTACACACTCCAACTCTTTAACCATCTATCCAATTAAAATCTGAAGATGGAATGCTCAAAAGCCACCCTGAGGCTGGGATTCTTGTCACACCCATGTTGATCTAGAGTCAGTCTGACCCCTCATGTATATGATATAATCCATTTAATACATATATGAGGGATGGGCAGATATCTCTATTATCTCTATTATGTAGTAACTGATATACAGGTTTATTATCTACCTGTATCAATATATGTAATATATAAGATATATGAGCATAGACTTTCACATGACCCACCACTCTCCACTCTATCTCATAACACTGATACATTTGAACACATGTGGAAAAGATAAATAATCACCAATATACATATTTCATTCTAAACCAGCAGTCATCTGTTGGACCCAGTTATCATCTCCACCCATATATGCAATAAGTGCTCAGATATATATTAAGATAGCCACTCTTCATACTTTAATGGACATGCTTCAATCCACTCCACACCTCAACTCTTTAACTATCCATCCAATTGAAAATCTGAACGTGGAATGCTCAAAAGTTGCCCTGAGGGCAAGATTCTCATCACACTCATGTTTGTGACAAGAATCTCTGGCTGACCTTTGAGCATTCTATCTTCAGATTTTCAATTGGACGAATGGTTGAAGAGTTGGAGTGGATTGAAGCCTGTCCATTAAAGTATGAAGATTGGCTATTTTAATATATATCTGAGCACTTATTGCATATGGTGATGATAATCTGGACCAACTGATGATTGCTGGTTTAGCATGAAATACATATATTGGTGATTATTTATCTTTTTGACATATATGTGTTCAAGTGTATCAGTGTTATGAGATAAAGTGGAGAGTGGTGGGTCATGTGAAAGTCTGTGCTCATATACCCTATATATTACATATATTGATACAGGTATATAATAAGCCTGTATATTAATTATTAAAAGTAATATCTTTAAATACTTCTGGATTCTCTAAATCCACATTGAATCTCTGGTAACCATTCATCTATAACTGTAAGCAATCTATTCATTAAAATTCTTAAAAATACTAGTTAATAATAATAATATTAAACAATAATTATTGCAAATTTGTCTATTCCCTTTATTTTAAAAATTGGAGCAATAAATCTTTAAGATTAGCTGGCACAATTCATGTGTCTAGATCCTTTAAAAATTCCAATATTTTTGAAGCTAACATATCCATATTATATTTTAAACTTCTCAATTTTTCAAGATTATAAAGAACTGTTTTGACTTCATTAAACTAAAAATCTTTACCTGAATCTAAATAAATAGATAAAATGGGCATATTATTAAAAATTGTCATATCAATTCTTGCATCATTATTCAAAAGATGATCAAAACACTTTTTCCAATTGTTACAAAATATTATTGTCATATAAGTGAGTTCCATTGATAGATTTACTAGAATTGTGATATTTTTTATGTTCATATGTTGCTTTCAATGCATAAAATAGACCTAGAATGACCACAATCAATGAATGTGTATTTTTTCAGTTTTAATCCACTAATCATCAAATGAACACCATTTCTTATGCGTGTTCAAGCTGTTAAAACAGATTCTAAGATCTAGCTGTATTGCTTTCAGATCCAAGGCTCCTCACTGATGAAAGCCACAAGCTAGAAACTAGTCGGGGAATAAATAAGGATTTTATGCACAAACCATCTTGCATCCATTGATTATTCTGGCTTGCACTGAGTGGCACCACTCTATGGAGAGTTTCTTCCTCTGTTTTTACCTCAGTTTTAATCCATCAAACATTTTTAAGCCTTCTTGTTAGTCATTGAATTTCTGCCTTCAGATTTTTAATGAAGTTCCACATATGAACCATTTTTATATAGTGCCACATTTAAATCATTATTTTGTCAAGAGATAATGCCATATCTTTCTTTTTAATTAAATCATTAATAATATGATCATTGTCAGAAAACCAGTCATGATTCTTCTATTTTAGTGGACCCAAGAATAAATTTACTTGTACCCATAACATCCTTTATGAGACTTCCATGCTTTAGTAATATGATAATCCTGAAGATTCAAATTAGCTAATTTAGTGTTTAATAACTGTTGAAATTTAGTATGTATAATTGATTCTTTTAAAGAACAAACATTTTTTTTGTGAATCATCATCATCATCATCACCAACCATTATCAATCCACTGCAGGATGAAGGTCTCTCCAAGTTCAATCCATCTTTTCCAATCTTTAGCTTCTCTTCTCCACATCACCCCTGCACACTTTCTTATTTCATCCATCCATCTCACATGTGGTCTCTTTCTGGGTCTTTTACAATCTCTTGGAATCCAGTTTAAAATTTCAATTGTCCATCTATTATCATCTCTTCTAATAATATGTCCAGCCCAACTCCGCTTTAGACTTTTAATTTTTTCAATGAGGTCAGTAACACCTCTTTGTTCTCTTACCCATACATTGCATTTTCGATCTCTTCTTGTTACTCCAAACATGCATCTCTCCATACTTCTTTGAGTGGTCTGAAGTCTCTCTGTATTGCTCTTCTATTAAGTGTCCAAGTCTCAGATCCATAAGTAAGAACTGGCAAAACACATTTATTAAAAACCTTCCTTTTCAAGCACATAGGCATATTTCCTTTTAGTATCAAGTTATTTCTACCAAAAATACTCCAAGTTTAATTCTATGATTAATTTCATCCATTATATTTCTATCTGTATTAATAATCTGATCAAGGTATTTGTAACTGTTAACTTCTTTTAACTCATCATAATCAATCTTTATTTTCATATTTTGAGAAAATCTATTAAACATTCCTTTAGTCTTTTTAACCATTTATCTTTAGTCTCACTTTCCTACTTTCATCTGATAACTCCTGCAACATTTCCTGTAGCTCTAAAGCATTATTTGCAAAAACAAGTACATCATCTTCAAAATCTAAATGATTTAAATAATCGCCATTTACTTTCACTCCTTTAGCTTCCCATTTTAATTCACAAAATACTTCTTGCAGTACTGGTGTAAAAAGTTTTGGAGATATGGAGTCAACCAGTTTTGGAGATATGGAGTCAACCTGTCTTACAGCCTTTTCAATGTTGATTTTCCTACTATCATTATGTAATCTAATTGTTGCTGTTGCATTTTTTTAAAAAATTCTTTAAAATATGACAATATCCTGGATCTACACCTTGATGATCCAATGCTTTAATTACTGAAGAAATGTTTATAGAATCAAATGCCTTTTCATAATCTACAAATCCTAAACATAATGGCAACTCATATTCATTTGACCTTTCTATAATTTCTCTCAATAACTGGATATGATCTACTGTACTAAAACCACTTTTAAATCCAGCTTGTTCTCCTGGTTCATGGAAATCCAGTGTTTTCTGTAGACGAATTGTAATTATCTTAGTAAAAATTTTGTATAAAACTGATAAAAGACTGATAGGTCTGTAGAGTCTAATATCTTCTTTATCACCTTTTTTAATTATTACTATTAATACTGAATTCTTCCAATCATCTGGTACATATTTATCATTTAGACATTTGGTATATAACTTTGCTAAAAAAAATTCTATTTCTTCACCTGCTTCTTTTAATATATCAATTAGAATTTCATCATTACCTGGAGTCTTCCCTTTCTTCATAAATTTAATTGCATGTCTCACTTTCTCATTCAAAATTCTGGGCAATTTGGAAGATATAATAGGTATAGGAGGCATTTGTTCTTTATTACTATATAATTCTTGATAGAAGTCTTCTACACATTTCATGATGTCATCTGTCTTTTTAGTAATAATGCCATCTTTTTTTCTTATTGCAGATATAAATTTCCTACCAATACCAAAATGTTGTTTTACACTCTTTAGACTTTTATTCTCTTCTACAGCTTTCCTTGCTAATTCACAATTATACTTTCTTATATCATTTTCAACTCTTTGCCACACCATTTTACAAAATTCAAGATATTCAATCTTTTTTAATGCATCATTGTTGTATATCCTCATATTCCTTCTTTTCTTCATAAATTCTCTAGTCACAGTAGAAATTTTATTGGTCAATTGCTGTTTTTTTCTACCAGCTATCTTTGTTGCAGTTTTTAAAAGTGTATCAGTTATTTTCCTATTAATGTCATTCAAATCTGAATTATGTTCAAAATCTACTAATACTTGAAACCGATTTGTAAGTTCTAATTTAAATTCATTAGAATATTTCTGAAGATTAGGAATATCAACTGTAAATATTGTTTTTCTTAATAATTTTTATCTCTCTAGTTTTGCATTAACATGTATCTTACACCTTACTAATCGATGATCACTTCCTGTGTTAAATTTATTAAGAACATTACAATTTTGAAATATGCATTTTCTGTTAGTCAAAATATAATCCAATTCTGCTGTACCTTCATTTGGATGCCTCCATGTCCATTTCCTTTTAACATTTTTCTCAAAAAAAGAATTCATAATATAAAGTTTTTCTTTTTCTGCAAACTCCACAAGTCTATGTCCTCTCTCATTTCTATTCCATAACCAAAATTACCTACAGCATTTTTGTCTTTTATTTGTTTACCAATTCTAGAATTAAAGTCTCCCATAACAATTTTTAAATGTTGTTTACTCTAATCAAAAGCCTTTTGTACATCCATATAAAAATCTTATACTATTTTATCACTATGAGAACTTGTTGGGGCATAAACCTGAATTATCTGCATTTGCTATCTGCTATTAAGTTGTAAAACTAATCATGCCAACTCTGTCCGATACACCATCAATCTCCACAATGTTATTGTTCCATTTTTATTTATAATGAATCCTATGCCACTTGTATTTCCAATATATCTGCCTTTATAGTAGAGTATATGCCCACTTTTTAAATCAATTGTTTCTTCACCTTTTCTTCTAACTTCACAAAGTCCAATAATGTCCCATTTAATATAAGACAGTTCTTCTAACTCTTGCAATCTTTCTTCACTTGAAAGTGATCTGCAGTTATAAGTACCTAAATAAAAAATCATCATCAAATAGCAGCCTGAGTTGGCAATCAGGGAATTCTTATTGGCCACTAACAGCTGCCTTGGTTGGTGAGTTTACAGCCTCCTGGAAATAAGGGCCACGATTTATTTTTGTCTATCATGATTGTATAAATTGGGAAAAATATTCTTAAACTCGGAATATGATTGGAATAATATCTATTTTTAATGCAACTATCATTTTAAACTTGCAGCATCCTAATCTATCAATCCAAGCATGTAAGTGCTCATGTAATGTGAAATTCCCCTGTATTGTGACTCTAACAATAATATATATTAAATGTCATTATTTTGAGCACAGATGTATTCATGTTTCTTTGTAGCAGGTTTTCTGCCTAATCAAAATATTTGTGATGGTCAATCCACATTTTGTACAAATTTAATAATAACAATCCACTTGAATTTATAGCTCCAATACCATTATTTTCAATAACTTTTGATCCATGTCTATTATTTGAACCAACATGAGTATTGAAATATCCAAAAAGAAATTTAATATCTTAATGGTATTGCTGTAATAATGATATCCAACAAGGAATAAACGATTTTGAATTCCCTGAATGTGAGGTTGGGTAATAGGCATAAATAAAATGAGTCCAAGTATCATTATGTGAGGCAAGTTTTTAAGATCATTAAACTTTCATTAATACAATGAGAAATTTCAATAATATAAGATACTAAATTAGATTTTACAGTAAATCCAACTCTATGCATTCTTTCACTGACTGATCTACCCATCAAAAAAACTTGTATTCAACTATCTGTTTTAATAAACTTTCTTCCTCTAGGAAAGGTATCTTGCTAAAAGCAACTATATCAATCTTAAAACTTGACAGTTCCTTAGCCACAACTGCAGTTCTCCATTATGGTTTTGAGGAGTTTATACCAAGTAAAGTTCCCACATCCCATGTACCTATATTTTAAAAAAAATAGATAATACTTATCTTTAGTACCGTCACTGCCTCTTGCTTCACCACTATTACTATTATTACTACTACTCTTATTATTTGTACTGTTAAAATGAGTAATTCGCCAGGCATAACAACCTATCCAGTTTGTATGAGATAGATCATTTTAGACCATATTTTCTAGAACCTTCTACATTTGTGGTGAACAGGGGAATTTCTAAATAGAACCTAAACATATAATCTTGACTAGCCAACATTCCTGTTTCACTTAAATATAATTATGAAATTACTCATTAGTGATTGTACTGCCTTAGGCAAAGATCACAACTAAGAACTGCCAGCCTACTAAACCTGTCTCAATCACTGCTTTCTTAATTTGCAAGGACTTGAGCTAAAAAAGGGGGAGTATTGGAGTTTGTGTATAGTTAAATGATGAAATACACAATTCCATTGTTTCACTTGTTATAAAGAAATATCCAATGGCTTGAGAGACTTACAACAACTATGTCCTACAATAATTGAACTAGCCTTTAATGAATCAACATCCTATTTTACAAGGCAACAGGACTTTTTGATTAGTAATGTTACCTAAATTTTCTGCAGTATCCTTGCAAGATTGTCTATACTGTAATTTGTATTACATTAAAATAATGTTCTTTTTTTTTCATTTGTGTTTGTAATAAATTAGTGAAATATTTTTAATGTTCAACAACTAAAAAGGTTTTTATTCTATTTACTTTTTAGATACAGCTGAGCACATTTTCAGTGTGATATACAGAATCATAGCTCTCACTGATTTTCTAGGTATGTAGCCCTATTTATTGAGGAATAATTGATATTATTAGTTAAATTAGATTTTAAATATTCTCTTTATTTGAATGTTGAATACTATTTTCTTTATTATTGATGGTATGATTGAAGTTGGTAGTAAACCATGCCTTCTTAACTTTTCTCTTCCTGTAGTCTCATTCCATACAGACTAGACTCATTGTGCATATACTAACCTGTTTTCTGTGATATTACTAACAGTTAGTGCATATACTAATCTGTTTGCTGTGGTATTACTAACATTTGTTTGCTGTGATATTACTAACAGTTGGTGTATATACTAACCTGTTTGTTGTGATATTACTAACAGTTGAATGCATTTGGAATATTTAACTAAAAATTAAACTTTTCTAAAGACATTCAACACACATATTAGATGATGGAAATAGTCCAATATAAAAATACAGCTAGAATACCATCATCACAAACCTTCAGAAAAACACTAGACTGATATTTTTTGGGTCAAAGGCATGATCAAATTATTGTTCATGTTTCCAGAAGATGTATTTGTGTTTTGGGATTATTTTTTTGCACACTTGTATAAATATTTGAATTGAGTCACTCTTGTAGAGATGTTTTCTATTGATTCCCCATAGTGTATAGCTATACAGATGGCATAGCTGCATTGGATTTAATATATGATCTGTGGCATGTCCTCCAGTGGTAGTTTATCTTTACCATTATAAATTAATCTGTTAAAATTAGGGAAGGTTCACAACCAAAGATATTTTAAATAGAAACCTCTGTTTTTGTAAATACAAAGTCATCCAGAAAACAAATATAGGCTATAACAAAAACATTTTATTAAACTTAATCAAAAAATTCTATTAAAACATAAAGCAGCCTGTCCAACCCAATTAAGAAACCAAACCATGGGTGAGGATGCCATACATTTATAAACTAAAAAAAAAATAAAAAAGATCTGTGCTCCAACATTTAACATTAGTTTCTGAACCTCCCCTAATGTTAACATATTGACAATGCTAAAGATAAAACTACCACTGGAGGATATGTCACAGAATGTATATAAAATCCAATGCATCAATGCCACCTATACATATGTGTATTATGAGGAAGCAAGAACAAAAATCTCCAGAAAAGTGATCCAATGCAAATATCTTTACCAGCATATAAAAAAGAATCTCAAATAGAAATCCATTTTCTAGCAACAGGAACAACAATTTGGTCCCATCTTTAACACAACTCATGTCAAATTATTCTGCACTGGATGAGATGACAGAAAGAGAAAAGTTAAGGAGGCATGGTTTATCACCAACTATAATCACATCATCAATAAGAAAGAAAATTGTATTCCACTTTTGAATGAATAGAATATTTAAAATCTAATTAAAATAATTATAGCAATTATTTCTTAATAAATAGGGCTGCACTTTTAGGCAATCAGTGAGGTCTATGAGTCTGGTATATCACACCCAAAAATGCACTCAGCTGTATTTAAAAAGTAAATAAAACTTTTTCAGTTGTCAGACATGAAAAATATTTTGTAAATTTATTGCATTGAAGTAAATAAAACTTTTATCATAAAAGTTAAAATAATGTTTTATTGAGTACATTACATAACCAAAAATAAATTTTGATCACATAAAATGTAACAAAGTACTGAAAAAAATAGTAGCATAATTTTTCTTTCATCTTTTTTATATTACTTATTATAAGTTTTAGTAACTAGTAGATGCTAGATAATAATGCTTATTAAATCCTTATCTTGTGCTGTCCTATCCAATATTTTCAGACTATTTGTAAGCTTATGGCTTTCATTAGCGAGGAGCCTGGATCATGAATTAATAAATCTGAATCTTTAAGATCTAATATATCTTTTCTCTAACAATCGTTTATATCTCTGATATACACTATCAAAGTGTCATCCCTAAATGAAAAACATGTTTCCAATCTTAGCCAACTTGCTTGTAGAAATTTTATCTATTATGATAACATTAATTCTTAACAACTATAGTCATTTGTCATGGTCAAGATTTGATATAAATCAATAAAAATGACATAAAACTATCACTAAAGCTTATAGTATGTGGTGTAGACATTACGAATGAAAAATTTACACTGCTATAACAACAATATGCAACCTAATATCATGTGATAGAGTGATGTAATATTTTATTGATTTATACATTAGAAATACCTTTTAAAATGTGTTCAATTTTAAACGGCAAGTTAAATATTAAAGGACTGATAAACAATTTTCAAGTTATTGACCAATGATATTTAAGTAATTATTTTCCACATCATGCTGTTTGTGGGGTATAAATAGAAATGTGCAGTTGAACTTGAAGGAGGGAAAAAAGAAAATTATAAAATGAAAAGTGAAACGTTACTTCACATAAAACAGTTTGTAAAAACTTATCAAATTTAAGATATTTTATTTTTATAAATTGTTAAATAAATAAGTTAATTGTGATGAAATGAATTTAAGATACTTTAATAGTACTGTAAAAATGAGAGAATAAGTTTAAAGTAATTTCTTCATCTATGACACAAATTATAATCTGAAAATTCAAATTACAATTTTAAAAATACTATTGAAGGGACAAGTGCAAGAATATATTGCTATTATTGAGGAAAAAATCACGAAAGACAAGAATATCCCATTTCAATTAATTAAAAGGTGGAAATATAGTCATGTAGTAAAATACTTTCTATTTATCTCTGCTTTGTTAACTAACTTAGCTGATAGCTTAATTATGAAGAGGAATAAAACAAATATACAAAGCACTAACTTTTATAAACTAAAGAAAATAATATACAGAACTTTAATATAATTTATAATGGAAATTAGAAGGTAAAAGAAAATAATTATTTTTTTATTAATTAAAGTAACTTGTATTATTCAAATTAATCTTATGAAAGTAATATTTAAGGAATAATCATTCATAATATATTTTATAATGAAAAAAATATTAATTAAACAAATAGGATAGTGAGTGCTTATTATCAATTATTTTAAATAAAAGCTTATATTAAGGAAGAGTATTTCATTTAGCCACTATAATTTTCTATTGTATTAGAAAATATTAAAAGGATGTAAATTTAACAATGAAGAGCTATTAATTTTAAGTATGTCAAATAATAATAAAGATATTATATGAGATGTAACCTAAATGAACTTATTTATGTTTATCTTCAAGAAGTAAATAATTCTCATATAAAATATAAAGATAAATTTTTTTCAATGAAAATAACTTATTAATTAATGCTGCAAATAATTAAATATAATAATGATGAGGCCAATATTCACCTATGTTTTGAGTTGATTGTTTAACTACAATTTTATGACCATTTATGATATTTATGTGTAGTTAAGATTCAAGCATATTTAAATATAAAAAATCACCTGAAGAAGCATTGAACTTTTAGAGAGTTTATTCTGTTATTATTATTATTATTGGAATCACTGCTATGTTGAAGTTTATAAGAATGCAGAGCAAGGAAGAAGTAAAAAATTGTCATTTTTTTTCCTCTTTAGGAATTGTTTTCTAAGTATAAATGTAAATGCAATATTAGTTATCAAGTTGGAGTATTAAGGTATTTGAATTGAATATGTTGATGTATTCATATGTTTTATATTTTTAATGTTTATTTTTGAATTGATGACTTTAAAAATTACCCTTAAGAAATTAATGTAGAAAAAGAGAGAGTATGGGTACAACAATGCTTTATATTTTTATTATAAAATAATGTTATTTAAATTAATTTATTGGTTGTTTTATTAATAAGTAAATTAATGTCATCATAATGAAACAAGAGTTGGGAGTCATAGTAATAAAAAACAACCATATAATGATATTTGAATCATTAATGATAATATAAAAAGAGGAGTAAATGTAGGAATGATAAAGGTGACCAAAGAATTTTGATCTCAGTTTAGTGTAATAAAAATAGAATAGTGACATTTGTCAAGTTATATATAGTTTGTTTTGTAATACATAATTGTTAGATTTATAGAATAACACTTAATGGAAAGATGATATTGTAGTATTAGTCTTGTAGTACATTGTAGTGATTGGTGCTATGAATATATGTATAGTCAGATAAGTTATCATTTCATGATAGGATGAATCATCTTCCTGAAGAATTGGTAGAAATATCGTAATGGGCTTGATCTACATGATACCCATATTTGTATTTTTGGTACATAGAAATGAGAAGAATTTCCACAAAATATGGATATTAATTTCCATAAGAGCTTGGTATAGAAGCCCAGATGTTAAAATAGTGCCATTAAGACAGAAATGACTACTTGTCAATATATAATATTTCATTTAAAAAAAGAGGAGACCTCCATTTCCATATTTGTAGTTGTTGATTTGTTAAAATCCATTTCTTATCTACTGAATTCTTTTAGATAGTAAAGAAAAGTATAGAATAAGCATTGGATGAAAACTAGTTATATATTTTGAGAAATATTATAATTTATTTTCTAAATGGTAGAGGACTGTTTTAGATGAACTTGGATAAATAAAAAAACAAATATTGTAGTATTTAAAGAATATCTAAATGGTACCATGCTAAAAGATAAAGTGAGATCAACGGTGAAAATAAAAAGAGATAAAGAATGAACAGAATGAATGATTATATATAAGTAATCAAATCTTGATTCAATTAATTTATTCAATATGTTATAAATCTTATATTAAAAAGTTCAACAATATAAATTAGAATTTTATGTTTAATTAATTATTAATAGAGTTTGCAAAAGTATAAAGTATAAAAATTTAATAAAGTATTATGTTTTATGTAAGTGATGTAAAAAGGATAATGTATTGCATTATTCAATGGAAAAGAACTAAAAATCGAACCCATCTGAAGAACTAATGAATGTTATAATTAAATCACAACATAAAAGAAAGTGTATATATTGAAATATTAAATTTAATGTTTAAGTAATAGAAGATTTGCATAATATAAATGTTAAATTAAAAAGAGATGTATGTAATTAAGGTATGTATTTTATCGATGTAAATAATTATACAGATATCTTAATAATATTATATGTGTTTTATAGTTAATTATATTATGTAATATATAAGAGTATGTTATTTATTATTATTGTTGTTGTTCAAATAAACAAGTATTTTTATATAAATTTTAAACTAATGGCTTTATTTCTACTCAGAATTATTTTTATCACAAAGTCATATCAAAGCACATAAATCATGTGGAATATTATAAAGAAGAAGAACGTGTTAAATTAATTATTTATTAAAATAAATTGTAATTATTTAAGTAGTGCTATTTAAGAGCATCACATTTAAATTGGAAATGATAATATATTTGAAATCACATTATTTTAAAATTAATTTGAATTATCCTTAGAATAAATTTTAAATGGTATAGGAGTTTACAAGAGAGATTGTTAATACATTGTACAAGCTTAAACCTGCATTTATATATGTAATATATGCGGGGTTCGAACTCAGAGTTTCACACGACCCACCACTCTCAGTGCTATCTCATATTGCTGACCCATCTGATCACACACATGTTGAAAAGATAAATAATCACCAATATAGGTATTTCATGCTAAATCAGCAATCATCAGAGATTGTTATTTATGTTAAGATGAAATTATAAAAGAGTACATGCAAATTAAATTAATTCATTGAAGTGACTAAAAAGGGGAAGAAAAAGTATAGGTCGGTTTTATAATTAATGTTTTTGTAATTAACATATGGAATATTCAGGTATAGTTAAATAATTTATTGGAAAGTAAGATAGTAAATAATAAATTTTAAATTCTTATATTGTTATTATTAAAGCTAGATTAATTTTAAAACGATGATTTAATTCATGTTTGTAATGTTAGGTATGGCTATTATTAGGATGATTGGATCTTAGTAAAATCCCTCCCATTATCCAATTATCATATAGTGAGTAGTTATTTTATTATAAGAGAGTAATTGTTGTCCTTGAGATGTTGGTAAGGTAGTAATAGTTATTATTAAATATTTTATAATACATTTGGTTTCATTATTTTATATGTAATTTATTAGGTAAGTGAAAAAAAAAAAGTAATCATTATTTTCAATGAAAGATTATGTTAGTCATGTTTTATTATAGAAATTTTCCTAAGGAATATATCAGGATAATGGTTGGAAGATTTCTACAACAGCTATGCTATTGCGAAGTATATTCTCTGTGCTTTCTCAATGTTGAAACCACTATATATTGTAACCGTTTCTTAAGTCTACCTTATATGTTATATAATATAAGTTGCTAGTTAGTTGTTGAGTCTCATTCAATCCTATATATAATGTCTTAGAACATATAATTATTATTCTTTATGATTCTTTTAAATAAAAACTCATTTAATCTGAATGAGTTATTTCTCTACAATAATCAAACCTTAAAAAAATATTTCACAATGAAAAAATTTAATTTTAACTTATATATTTTTCCTGTTTTTTTAAAAAAAATAAGAATGACCTACACACTTATCTAATAAAAGAAAGGGGAAAAAACATTTTCCCATAAAATAACTATAAAAAAATAAACAATTATTCACTATTGTCAATAATTACATTATAAAGTAAGATTTATACATGAAGATGTGCATATTATTATTAATGCTCTATTTTTACCTTGAGTTTTCTTTTTTTGGTCCTTCTTTTGTAATTACAGAGCTTTTTGATATGTCATAGCATCGGCCTGGATGCGAACCCACAACCGTCTGCAACCAACTGCTTGCTTGCAAGGCAGCTGCGATAACATATCGGCTAACAACGCTTGACAATTATAGAGCTGAAGATTTCTTCTTATAACTTTTCTAATTAACAGTTTAGTCAAATAAATCTCTTGGTTCCAGGATTTTTTTTTAGTTCTCAGATAGTTATTTTACTCATTATTATTTTCTCTTTTTTAGCTCCAGATTTTTTATTTATTATTCATTTCGTTTTGTTTTTTCATTTAGCTTTTTTTTTTTTTTTTGTAGTTCCAAATTTCAGTTTAACAAATATTTTACTTTCATATTAACAAAAGTTCCAGTTTAATAATTATTTCCATTGAAAGTTTGCTTTTCCTCTTTTGTAGTTCCACGTTTCACTTTGCTAACTTTTTTTTTTTCATGTGTCAAATGCGTTGACCGGGAAGAGAACCCGGGCCAACTGCTTGGAATGCAGCTATGCTAACCACTAGGCAAACAACGCTTGACTATTTTTATTTCAAATTAACGCACATTTCCAGTTTAATGATTATTTCCCTTAAAAGTTAGCTTGCATTCTTATGTAGTTTCAGGTTTCAGTTTAATAATTATCATATTAGATTAACATAAACTAAGACGTAATAAATAAATAAGGCATAACTCTCCATACAGTAGTGCCACCCTGTGCCAACCAGAGTAATCAATGGATGCCAGAAGACTTGTGCATAAAATTCCTATCTAGGGCCTACTCATCCAATATCCCCAGACTAGTTTCTGGCTTGTGGCTTTCGTCAGTGAGGAACCTTGGATCTGAGAGCACTGCACCTAGATCTATTTCATAAATAAACATATAAAGCATAGATGGAAGAAATTTGCTAATGAATAATGTATATATATTGGCATATTATTTCAAACATTAACTTTGATTTTATGAAAATCTATTTCTACTTACTGCTCAAAAGAAAAGTACTAACCTGGGATATATAATTTTAAGATCCAAGGCTCCTCACTGATGAAGGCCACAAGCCAGAAACTAGTCTGGGGATAGTGGATGAGTAGGCACTAGATAGGGATTTTATGCACAAGCCTTCTGGCATCCATTGCTTACTCTGGTTGGCACAGGTGGTACTACTCTACGGAGAATTTTGCCTTGTTTAATAACAATTATGTGCTAGTATAAGAGATAGTGATCATGTGATGTTTAGTGATAAACTAAGACTGTTAATAATTTTGGATGTGTTAATGCATAAGGCTTGTTGAAAGTTTCTCCCAAAGTATTTTCCTTTTCCTACATTTTTTTTTTTGGCAAAAGTGGTTATATAGTTGGGTTTGTAATGCTCAGCTTTTAACTCATACTTAGTACATGGTTTTTATAAATTTCATTCTATTATATTGATGTTTAAAAACCTTTTTCTAATTAGTAGTGAGGTCAAATTAACTTCAGACTACTAGGCTTAACTTCTCATTCTTCACCTTATCACAGTGAACTGATAGTGATTTGAGACTGAGTTCTACTTTTTTCTCCTACCCACAGTATCATATTTTTTAAAAAAATATTCCATCCATTCACAGGACTATCTTAAAAATAACAGCAATTAAGCCTTAACCGATTAATCTTTTTTTACAAAAGATCTCTTTTTTAATAAAAAAAAATATTTATTTATATCTAATTGAAAACAGACTTCATTTCTTTTCGAATAAAAATCCCAAAACTGTTATTGTGTTGTTTCTGTTAATTACTTAGAGAATATAACAATCTTATTAAATATTAATTTCGTAAACACACTTCATTTCTTAAGAGATAAAAATAGCAAACATTTGCTGTTTTTTTATTTATATATTAATTTTGAAAATATTTTATTTTTTTAGAGAGAAAAAAATAATCCTAACTCCTTTTAATTAATTGAAAAACAATTTTTTTTTAAAAAAAAATTTTTTAATATCTTGGTTTTTCTCTCTTTCTCTCTCACTCTCTCTCTCATTTTTTAAAAATTAATTAATAAATACCCATTTGATAATTTTTTTCCTTAAAAGAAGAAAAAAATGAATTGTCACAAAAAATTGTATTATTTCTTTTTGTCTTCTTTTTTAAAACCAATCTAATAAAAATTATATATTTCTATGATTATCAAAATATTTTAAATTTGCCACAAATATATAATATAAAACAAGTCACATTTTGTTGCAAAACATTGATTAAAATAGAATAAGTATATTTATTAAACTGCAAGTGTGTAATACTTTTTAATGTGCACATGTATTTATATAAAACAAATGCTATTTTATATGTATGTATAAAGAAAATTGTAAAAAATAATGATATCTAGTAAAATGAAAATACACACAGAAAAGGTAGGTTTTTAAAATAATGTTTAGCTTTATTATTTCCTAGCATGCTTTGAATATATTTCATTTTACCAAATATTACATTGGCTCATAAAAGAAGAAAATTAATAACAATTGAATTACAAAAAAATATGATTATTAATCCTCTTGCACTAAAAATTCTGACATTTCTTTATTCTCACTAGATTTAAGCTTTCAAATTTCACTTTAATATTAAACCATTATTATTTATCAGAATATAATAAAGTTGACATCATTTGGTAGATATTTTTACTTAGAAATGAAATAAATTTTTAAAAAATCACATTTGATTTTCAGAATTATTTTAAAAATTAGATTTTAATCAAAACGAAGCACTGTTACATCATCAAATTTCAGGTGGAGCTGATTCAATTTGCAAAATGAATGAAATCTTTTTTGTTTAATATTTGTATTAAAAATCTGAATAAATTTTTCATATCTAGTAAATCTATCAATTTATGCTTTAAAAGTTTAAAATTTTTTCATAATTTTTACAATATCACTAAATCACTAAAACACAAGCCTTCTGGCATCCATTGTTTGCTCTGGTTAGCACAAGGTGGCACTACTACATGGAAATTTTTTGCCTGTTTAATATCACTAAATGTTATAATAGCCTGTTGAGTGGCATCATTTCTAGACAATTGTATTTTCCGTGACAGTAATCTCTATAGTAATGTTACACAGAAGAATATATTCTTTTATATTGAAAAATAAAACATTTCTGTAAAAAATAAATATGTAATAATATATATATATATTTGATTTCTAATAATTATTACACAATTATGATACAAAAATTATCATAAACTTTCCAAAAAAATCAAGTTTTTAGACCATCATAATATTTTCTTGAAGTAATCTCACAAAGTTTGAGAATGCCTAGCATACAAAGACTAGGCATCAATGTGTGTGGTTACAGATACTTTGAAATGCCCATTTATTTGATTATTTTGTTATCTTTTGAATTGTTTTAAAATTAAAATAGTAGAAAAAAAAATTTGTACATGAATTTTAAAGCTGCAAAAAAAAATAGCAAAATTTCATAAAAGAGGGCAAAAATGCAAATTTAATATCTAGATTTCTCAGACACATGTCCATCAGTTGAATAAATGGGTTGGTTAATAGAAAATTGAGGAAGATATATTTACATATATTTTACTAAATGTGTGTTCACTCATGCATTCACTGAAGCAATAAGAATAAAAAAAACTAACTACTGTACTTTTATCATTAAAATAAAGTAAGTAGCAAAACATCTGACTTTCATCACTATTAAATATGCTCCAGATAATATTCATTTTTTGCTAATAACTTTTTTTCTTATAAAAACATAATAGTCTCAGAAGACATTGTTATCTTTTTTATTTATTTTTTTAAGTCAGTATCATTCCTAGAAAATAATTTATTATGTGAAATACTGTACATCAAATTTGGAAAGGATAATAAAAATAATAATAAAATATATGTGCTTTCAAAATAAAGTAGAAAAATTTCATTAATATATATAATCATGTACAGGGTTCAGAGAAAATAAAAAGGTTACTCAATTATAAAATTTGCAAATTTTAATGGATTTTTCGTGTATTATTTATATTTTAGTTTGTTTGTTTACATTTTTAATTGGATAGTATATAACTGAAGTTACATAACTAGATATAGCATATGTGTCACCACTATATATACATTTTTTAATAATTTTAATCTACTTAAATTCTTATTTAATGTTGTGCTGAGACTAACATGAGAAAAAATAATTCTACCTAATATATATTGTAATGGGTTCACCCCTTTTTGTATTACTATTAGCTTAATTTAGACTAAGACTATCCTATGAATTATTTCTTTGGTATAACTATAACTTTGCAACATCATTTTTATCAACTGAGATGGCCTTAATGTCACTTAATTATTTATTAACATTTCCCACCCATATTCTGACTCCATGTGCCAATCCCATGCATGCATAAGAATTATGCTGGAAAGGATGATAGAGTAAACCTGGCTTGTTAATCAATTCCCAGCCACTGGCTAACCCACTCAGGATGGGTGGTACTTAGACCAACAGAAACCTGTATAGGTAAGGCAGTAAGAATCCAATTAATTAAATTATTGACTAACTACAAGTATATATTTTTAAAGTAAATAAATAAGACATGAAATAATGTAAAAAAATTGCTCAAATATTTAATAAAACAATAGCATATACATATATATTTATACAGACAAACAACAAAAAATGTCTAATCATTTCAAATACCAAATGATTTATCTTTAAGATGGAAAAACTTATTTAATATAATTAGGAATTAAAGTCTTTAAATATAACATTGAGAGTGCACTTTAATGTAAGTTAGAATAATGTACGTATTACCTTGAGTTCCCCGGGAAAGGTAGCTTATTCAGATTCATAATGAAAGTGAGTTCATTTGGAAACACTATGTCCAGGAAATTGTTCAGCAAGGATGTCTTGTCCTTATTTATTTCTTTAATCTTAATCATGATTCAGGATATTGGTAGAGAGAGATGCAGATGGATGGTCATGGATTCCTTTTTAACTTCAGGTGGTTATATGATCATGTAGCAGCTTCTATTTCTTCATGGTGACCTGGGATAAAATCTCAGCATGTTTAGAGCTTTACCCTAATCTGTTCATACTATCTGGCAAATATATATATCTTTAAAAATCAGCATTCAAAAATCTCCAATGTTAAATAAAATGGCCACAAAAGTAACAGCATAAAAACTAAAATGGTCTCCTGATTTTTTTCTATTTATACTCTTTTTTTCTTTTCTTGAAAGTTACTATTCTCCTCAAAAATGTTAGATATTTTTTTCTTATCATGTGATATCAGAGGTCCAGCTTCTTTTTTACCAAGAAACATTTTAATACCTTTCCTTTTTATCTCAAGAAGTTTCATTGAACACCTTGGAAAATAACTTCAAACAATGCCTTCAGTAAAAGCATTACGGAAATAAAAATCTGTTTAGTTTTTCTTTTTTTTTCATTTACGTATTTCTTTTATTTTTATTAAAAATAAAACAGAATTAGACACTAAAATATATAATACATGCTTTTCCAAAAGAGTCTTTCTGTACATTTGACTATACAATAACATATACATACACATATTTCACCAATATAAATGAGCACAACCTCTCCCTTTATGCCTGTTTTAACTCTTTATTTAATCATTTAAAAAATCAAATATATACATCAACATATATGTTGTAACCATAGCTATTATGCATAGATACAAAATCCCTTACCTTTGAACAGGGTTTAAACCCAGCCCCTGTTGATATACTCCCTCTTTTTCAGAAGTCTGCAAACCCAGTCTACATGTTTGGATGGCTCAAAATTATACTGAAAACAATAACAACAACAAAAAATATAACTTCCTCATCTATACTTTTAAGTTTTATTTATCTTTCTCTACATCCTGCAGTTCCAAAAGCAAAAGAGTAAAATAACCTGCCAAGCTGACAACATATTATGGGTTTGATCACCAACAACAAGCACATGATGGGTTATACACAATATACAGCCAACTCTTTCTGACTTAAATTTGGTCATGTGACCCTGAAAAAGAAAAAAATTAGTAATAATATAAATGGAAAAAGTCCCATAACCATGTTCGGCTGCTTCTGAGTCTTAGGAGTGTGGCAAATTTAGAAACAACACATGACTTTTATTATGAGATTCTGGGTTAAATATGAATCACCCAAGACCCTGCTCACTTCTGGACTCTTACAGGTGGGACAATATCTGAATGCCATGCTTTCCTTGGAGTCTTACAGGCTTTAAATTAATAGCAGACTTTCATCATCTGCATCACAGATTAGATAGGTTCTCACTCTGGGTCAACCATATCCATAATCAAGAGCTGCTATACATGGTATGCAACACACCACATACCTGATCTAACAGCCAACTCCACCATCCACTATCAAACTTGTGAAACTGTTCCCCTCCCAAAGCTCCACAACCATAACTTATCTAATTCTTTTAACATAAAACAATGACAAACAAAAAAACTTATATATTTCTTTATCTATTTGAACACACATGCTAAATCATAAACCTATCCAGTGTAACAGTTAACTATAAGCACTAACAAACACTAAATCATAAGCAGTTTCACAAATCAATATTTTTATATACATTTTCCTTTTTCTTACAATGATTTGATTATTGGTCATCCTTTTGTATTAGTGGACATGACCTTTTCCCCCAGTCATAGATCAGCCTAAACAACTGTCACCATTCTTCACTTCTGCAATACCATTTTACTACTGTTTCATACTCTTCTTTTCTATGATTTTTTTGTTTCCAATTTAGGCCCCAATTATTTTTGTTAAAACTGATCACTATTTTTCTCACTGCTAATTCGCTTATGATGGCTATTTTTCTTACTTCAGACATTGAATTGATGCTGGAATACCCTCATAAACTTTTTAGATGCTCAACTTGAACTTCTACCTTCTAATTGGTAAACACACAATTATTAAGAATTTGTTTACATTAGACTGGGCCAGTGAGTAGTTTGTTGGGACCTCGTGCCCTTCTGCTATTTTAACACTAGTTACCCGAGTTTTTTCTTCACCCATGTTCTGACTTTATTTTTCTATTCCTTTTTTATTCAGCTCATCTTCATTTTTAGCCATACTTTTTGCTTTCACTGCAACACTATCTCTCTCCCCCTCTGACTACTCTCTCTTTATATCCCTAATCTTTGCTCTAACTCATGAAACATTTTTTCAAATTTATCTTCTATTTCCTAAAATCTTCATTCTATTTATTGATCTAAGTCTTCTAATTTCCTCATGTTAGCCTCTATCATGTTCATTTCTACTTCCTTTTCTGTTTCACACCACAAATGCAACAGGCTTAACTTTCCAGCTCACAAAGTACTGTGCTGCATGTCATAATTTTCTGTATTCTGGCTATTCTCCCTACCATCCATTTATTCTATATCCTGATTCTAATTCTTGTAATGAAATAATGAACAATAATTTCTCTTTTTTTTCTTCAATGCAAATATACTACACACTCTATTACTATTATTTCTAGATTTTTACTATTTCCTATGCCTCCCCCCACTCACACTTTTCACTCTTCAAAGCCCCATAGCTGGGAGGCCATTGTAACAAGTTTACCCCATTTTCTCATTTCTATTTCCTTAATATAGTCTAACACTATCCTATGAATTATTTCTTTGGTATAACTATATTTATTACTAACAAGACTGTTGAATTTGTAAAACCATTTTTATCAATTGAGATGCCCTTAATATCACTTAATTATTTATTAATATTTCCTACCCAGCATATATTTATGGACACCAGCCTATTCTGACTCTATGAACCAATCCTATGCATGCATAAGAATTATGCTGGAAGGGATGATGAGAGTAAACCTGGATTGTGAATAAATGCCTGGCCACTGGCTACCCCTCTCAGGATGGGTTATACTTAACATATATAGGTAAGGCAGTAAGACTCCAATTAATTAAATTATTCACTAACTACAACATGTGTATCTATTTTTAAACTAAATAAATAAGATAAGAAATAATGGAAAGAGAATAATTAACAGTGCTCAAATATTTAAGGAAACAATAGCATATACCTATATAGATAAACAACAGAAAATATCTAACCATTCCAAATACCAAATGATTTATCTTTAAGATGGGAAAACTGATTTAATATAATTAGCAATTAAAGTTTCTAAATGTAACATTGAGAATGCACATTAATGTAAGTTAGAATAATGTACGTATTACCGTGAGTTCCTTGGAGAAGGTAGCTTATTCAGATTCATAATGAAAGTGAGTTCATTTGGAAACACTATGACCATGGAAATTGTTCAGTAAGGATGCATTGTCCTTATTTTTTTTTAAATCTTTGATGGCTCGATCATGGTTCAGGATATTGGTAGAGAGAGACACAGATTGACAGTCATGGATTCCTTTTTAACTTTAGGCAGTTATACGATCATGTATCAGCTTCTGTTTATTTGTGGTGCAGTGGAATAAAAACCCAGCATGTTTCAAGCTTTACCCCAATCTGTTCATATTAACTGGTGAATATTTTTTTTTTCTTTAAAAGCAGCATTCAGAAATCTCTGACATTAAATAAATATGGCCATGAAAATAACAACATAAAAACTAAAATGATCTCCTGATTTTTTTTTATTTATACTCTTTTTTTTCTTTTCTCAAAAGTTCTAGTCTCCTAAAAAATGTTAGGTATTTTTTCTTATCGTGTGATATCAGAGATCTGGCTTCTTTTTTACCAAGAAAACCTTTTAGCACTTTTCATTTTATCTTAAAAAAGTTTCCTTGAACACCTTGTAATATAGGGTATATGAGCACAGACTTTCACACCACCCACCTCTCTCCACTCTATCTAATAACACTGATACACCTAAACACATATGGAAAATAACTTCAAACAATACCTTCTGTGAAAGCATTTTGGAGATAAAAATCTGTTTATTTTCTCTTTTTTTAAATTTAATTTACATATTTCTTTTATTTTTATTAAAAATAAAACAGGATTAGAAACAAAAATAAAACATATAGTGTATGCTTTTCCAGAAGATTATTTCTGTATGTTTGACTGTACAATAACATATACATACACATATTTCATCAATATAAATGAGGACAACCTCACCCTTTACACCCGTTTTAACTCTTTATTTAATCATTTTAAAAATAAATAAAAAATCAAATATGTTGATTAGCATTTATGTTGTAACCATAGCTATATATATGCATGGTTACAAAATCCATTACCTTGACATAGGGTTTAAACCCAGCCCCTGTTACAATATATATATTGAATTAAATATTTCCATGGATTGTTATTAAGTAAGCATTTATTTTATATAGCATCTGTATACAATTGTATTACATTCAAATATCAGCCTTTCAAGCTAATTGTGCAAACGCTTTGTGAGTGTTATATACTTTCTCTCCAATACAAGATATAGTATTTATGCAGGAATAAAAGGAATCCTCTTATTCCTATGACTCAAATGCTTATATATGAGCAAATCTGAAGTACTGGCAAGGAAAGTGTGAGGATTGAACAGTCACTTTAAATTACTATATATGACATCTGAATGAATGATGTCGGTGAAATTGTCTAGAATTTACTAAACATCATTCCAACTGAAACTTAATAATATGTAAATAAGCATTTATTTTATATAGCATCTGTATACAATTGTATTACATTCAAATATCAGCCTTTCAAGCTAATTGTGCAAATGCTTTGCGAGTGTTAATAATAAATGAATACTTTCTCTCCAATACAAGATATAGTATTTATGCAGTAATAAAAGGAATCCTCTTATTTCTACAACTCAAATGCTTATATATGAGCAAATCTGAAGTACTGGCAAGGAAAGTGTGAGGATGAAACAGTCACTTTAAATTACTATATACGACATCTGAATGAATGACATCGGTGAAATTGTCTAGAATTTACTAAATGTCATTCCAATTGAAACTTAATCATATGTAAATAAGCATTTATTTTATATAGTGTCTGTATACAATTGTATTACATTCAAATATCAGCCTTTCAAGCTAATTGTGCAAATGCTTTGTGAGTGTTAATAATAAATGAATACTTTCTCTCCAATACATGATATAGTATTTATGCAGGAATAAAAGGAAAAAGTATTCATTTATTATTAACACTCACAAAGCGTTTGCACAATTAGCTTGAAAGGCTGATATTTGAATGTAATACAATGGTATACAGATGCTATATAAAATAAATGCTTATTTACATATTATTAAGTTTCAGTTGGAATGATGTTTAGTAAATTCTGGACAGTTTCACCGACATCATTCATTCAGACATCGTATATAGTAATTTTAAGTGACTGTTCCATCCTCACACTTTCCTTGCCAGTACTTCAGATTTGCTCATATATAAGCATTTGAGTCATAGGAATAAGAGGATTCCTTTTATTCCTGCATAAATACTATATCTTGTATTGGAGAGAAAGTATTCATTTATTATTAACACTCGCAAAGCGTTTGCACAATTAGCTTGAAAGGCTGATATTTGAATGGATTGTTATTATAATAAAGAATAGAAATGAGGAAATAATATTCATGTACATAGATGTAACCTTTAACCTTTAAATGTTATTGAGTAATTATCTATTACTACGAATTGACAATCCCTAAGGCCAAATCAATTTCTTCATTAAATTTTTGTTTGAATTTTTGTGGATATTATCTCCTTATTTCTATGTATATATAATCTATTATTGTGTGATCAACACACACATCTATATAAAAAAGTAAAAGAAAAAAATGAATGTTAAATTTGTTTTTCTAAAGCATGAGCAAACAATAATTCATAATTTTGACTCTGCAAAAGTTAATATTATTTGTAAATAATGAAATAACAAAAACAAAAATTTAAGAATAATGGTTTCTTAGAAAATATAATCAACTAATACAATGAAGTTAAGATAGAACAAATAGTTCAATATGTAATTTAAATACATAAATAACCAAATGCATAATAAATAAATAATAAGTAATAAATAAGTTTCCAAAATCCAGCTAAGATGTTATATATTTAGATTATGTTAAAAATTATTTCTGCTTGAATATTTTTTAAATTATATATTTAAGTGCAGAATATAAAAAGATTATATTTAATAGTAAATGTATTTTAGCACTCTTTAATTGAAATTTAAACTTTAAATCATTAACCATTACATAATTTAAAATAACACAACTACATATATATATATATCAGTTACTCATTAGATAAGCTAGTGTTCTAAATACCTGTTATGATATAATTTTGTGAATATGTTAACACATATCATAATTTTAAATTACGTATAAATTATAATTTTGTTTTTTATTTGCATAACAAGTTTAAGCGCATTTAAAAATTGCAATCAATTGTTAAATTATTTCGATTTTAAAAATAAAATATATTACATGCCACTAATATATATAATATTCTAGCCTTTTTTCTGACATAAGTAGATGTTAAACTTTAAATTTATATGATAAGCTGTGTACCTGAAAGTTCAGTCTATTTTTTTTTTTTTTAAGCTAGCGATAAACTTAAATGTTAAAGTTTAAATATTCATTACAAAGTGCTAAAACATTTTCTCACTTATTACAGTTATTTTCAATGAATTATATATATATATGCTTTGTTTGTAGACTGGAAGTGGCATTTTTAATCGAGGCATGATGCGCAACATTGGATTTGTAGAAGCTATGAAATTGGCACCATTTGATTGTGTAATTTTCCATGATGTAGATCTTTTACCAGAAAATGAAAAAAATTTATATTCTTGCCCTAATCAGCCAAGACATATGTCAGTTTCAATAGACATTTTTCGTTATAAGTAAGGATTTTATATATGCTGCATATGCGATATATTTTTAATTTTTTTGTTTTTCTTTATTTATTAATACCTAAAAAATTATATATTTACACGGACTTAATTGAATATATACATATGTGTGTTTTCATGGGTATGTTTATTCGAATATTTTATATACTATTTTTGAACAGAGAAATTTCATGTATATAATTGAAAACTATTTTTATCATTAGTTTCATCTATTTTTAAATCCATTTTTAATAATTTTAGCAAATACACATACTCACATTATTTAACAGGTATACCGATTGAAAGCTTTCACGAGTATTTGTTTTCCGCTTATAAATTTCTTAAAAAATATATTAGTCTGCAATATTTTTCCGTTAAGAATTTTGAAACCGCCGAGAAGAAAAATATAACAGTGTAATATCATTCAAACAAATTTAAGTACAAATGAAAATAGCTTTCAGTATGTACATGAAGTTTTCTAATTTAAAAATTGCACATGATCATCTTTTAACTATGAAAATATTTGAATAAACGCACTTATTCCCTCATACATACTATACACTATGCATATGCTGGTGTCACTATATATAGAGAGATAAAAGGATATAGTAAAATAGTCTTTAAATATTCTGAAACATTGCAAAGATCACTTCTATAACTCAATAATAATAATAATAATAATAATGAAAAAAGCTATGTTTAACTTACTTGTGTAGTTATTTTTTATCTTGTATTTTTTTTTTCCTTCAGTAAGAATTGTTATATATCCATTTATTGATTAAATTTGGTAAACTGGGAAGCATAATACAAGCAATTTATATTATTTACAAAAAAGAATACCATACTTATGACAATCCATCCTGCTCGATGGCATTGTTTCCATGCAAAAGCACGGAAATATACCATTTACATGGTCAAACTTATGGCCTATATAATAGTTGTGTATGTAATTCAATTTTACATAACTCTTTTAATGTGCAATTGAAGTAATGATCTTACAGCCTATCTGACATACTGTCACATACTAATAATTGTAAGCCCACCCCCATGTATCCCTGCACAGCTTGGAAGGTGAAAAGAATTGCAAAAGTGTAGGGCCAAACACCATTTTCCAAAACTCATTTGAATAGGCACTTTTTCATGTGAAGAGCTATGAGACAAATTGTAAGCTTGGTTTGATTAGAGGACAATCCTTCAGATTGGCAAAACCATTGTTCCCACCCCCTGCACATTCCAGTGCTACATGCTGAAATTTAATTTAACTCAGGCTCATTAGTTTGTTAATCAAGTGGGGTTTTTTTAATTTTGTTTAGACATTTAATTTACTATTAGAAGAATAAATGTACATTTTTAAATAAAAAGAAAAGTGTTTTGTTTTGTCTTTGATGTTTAATGTAGAATGCTAAGAATAATGTAAATTTGTCAGGTTGGATGTTGTTTTGGAAATCATAAGCTTGGTTTGATCAGAGTAATGCATCTTTTGGATGATCCTTTGGATTGGCAAAACTATCAGTCGTCCCCCTCCCCCTGCATTCCAGCACTACACACTGCAATTTAATTGAATGAAATTGCATTTAATTTAGGCTGATTAGTTTGTTAATCAAATGTTGTTATTTTTTAATTTTTGTTTAAATGTTTCATTTACTATTAGAAAAATAACGTACATTTTTAAATATAAAAAAAAGTGTCTAATTTGTTTTGTCCTGGCCCGGAAACATTATATTAAAATGTTTTTGCACAGAAACAGCACCACCAAGCAATGAATAGTGGCTAATTAATAAGTACCAAAGTTTGCTTCTCAAAGACTGTCTTTTTCACATGTGTTTATTCATATATTTCAAGAATGTTTGGTCAAGTGCAACCTTTAAATATATCTTCAGTTCAATTCTGCAAATTTTTTATTATGTCTTATCATTAAAAAAAAATACTTTTTTTGACATCAAATCTAATTTTTCAATAATCTTTACAATGATTTGTTTTTCAATATTTGATGTCATTTGTATTGCTTAAAAAAAATTCCAGTAAACTTGAATTTAAATTATTTTTTCTTTTTTTCACATAAAACTTTTATGTTGATAATAAAATCAAGTCATATATCACATGACATATATAGGTTGCATTTATAAATTTGTAAAATAAAGAGCGTGCTAGTAGGTCTAAACAAGCTTTTTGATGATAAATGCTATAAGAGAAGGCATTCAAATCATCTTTATCTAGGATTGTCCCTATCTCCAAACTGGTTTCAAGCTATGCCTCTTCAGCGAGGATCTAGGACACTAGATTCAAAAAACCAACTCAAACTAAACATTTATCTAATAGTTAATTCTTATGAAACCTGAAATTTATAGATATCTACATGTCTTTAAATTCAGCTCTCTAACTGAAAAAATCATATGGGCCTGAACTTCAGCTACACCATATATTAATAGGCTTAGCAAATTAATTTAGCCAAAGCATTTATCATAAAAAAACTTGTTTACAGCTATTAGCATGCTCTTTATTTTACAAATTTGTAAATGCAAGCTATTTAAGTCATGTGATATATGACTTGATTTTATTACTCATTATTTTGCTGTTAGGGGCTTTGGCTCAATTAAACTGCTAAACCTATTAATATATGGTGTATCTGAATTAAGTTCAGACCTATATGATTTTTTTAGGTGGAGTGTTGAATTTAAAGACATGTGGGTGTCTAAAAATTTCAGATTTCTTATTAAGAGTTAACTATTAGATAAATGCTTAGCATGAGTTGGTTTTTTGAATCTGGTGTCCTAGCTCCCCACTGAAGAGAGCCATAGCTTGAAACCAGTCTTGAGAGGGAAAAATCCTAGATAAAGATGATTTGAATGCCTTCTCTTGTAGCATATATCATTAAAAAAAGCTTTTTAGAGCTATAAAGCAGGACTGAGATATTTATTTCTAACCCTGTTTTTATGTATCAATATTCTTTCATTTAAGCTCAAACTACTCTCACCTATATATATATATATCTTCTTAAAAAAACAAGGGATAATATACATTACTCCAGGAATAGTCTTTCAAAAATTCCCTTTGTATTATTCAAATAAATTATTCAAAGTAATACCCTTTTCCAAACTTATTTCCAAGCAAATTATTATTTTTACATACAATTCTATAGGAAGACAATTTAAATGGCAAAGAAATAAAATCATATTTTTCTTTAATCTTTAAATTATTACAAATATTACTATAAATAAAATATTTTTAACAAATTTATTAGAATATTCAACACTCAAATAATCTTTATAACAAAGCTACCTCATTAGAATTATTTAATCTTTTATTTCTATAGAATAATTTCTAAAAGCAGCTACTTTCTGAGATATAGATTGATAGCTATCATGTTTAATTATAAACCTTAACTCTTTACTCTTAACATAATGACTACATCCCAAACAATTATTCTTTACATTTGTAATCACCAATAAATCTAAAAATTTTAATTTAACAAAATCTAACTCCCTGGGTCTACAACATATTTTATAGAAGGATCAAAACAATTAAACTCATTTATCAATGCCTTCAATTTATCATTCTCAACTACAAACAAACAATCATCAACATATCTAATAAATAACTTTAAATATAAACAATTCTTCTTAATAATAATTTCCTCTTCCAAATTATTAATACAATCCGAACAAATTAAAAGAGAACTAATATAACCTATTATCCACTTTTCCTTATTTTTATAAAAATTACCATTATAAGTAAAACAGATAGAATTCTCCAATAATAAAAGCAAATCTTTAATAACTTTAATCTTATTCTTTGACAAAAACCCATAACCATCACAGACATAAGAACATCAATAGTGCTTAGTCTATTAGAAGATAGGTACACATTCTCAATATCCACACTATCAAATACCCAATTACTTTCCATTTTAAAATTATTAATTTTATCAAAAGCTTCAAAAGAAGAAGAAACTGTGTAATGACCAAAATTAAATTACTTTTAAAAAACTATCCTACATAACACTACCTGTAAAGTCAAAAATAAATCTTAAAGGAAAACCATTTTTATGAGCGCTAATATTTATAAAGATCTTAGCTAATATGATGTCATTACAATAACATTTGAAATAATCTACTCTATTAAAAAAATTTAAATTTACCATTTTTTTCATAATATCTATCAACTTCCTCTTAACCACATTACCATGATCTTTTTTTAAAAGCATATGTTTTCCATTATTTAATTCTTTATCTATTTTCTCCATAAACTTATTTTCTTTCATAATGACAAATTAGCCAGATTTGTCATCAAGAGAAAGGATCACATCATAAAAGTAGGGTTAGAAATAAATATCTCAGTTCTGTTTTATACATTCATGAAAAAAATACAGGCCACACTTGTAATTATGATGAGGTTATGGTTGTCTTCTTTGAAAGAAATGAAATTTAAAAAAGAATTAAAGAATCTTTATTATGAAAATGTTATGATTCTGAAGCAATTAATTATTTAAAAGTTCTTTTAATACTAAGAGAGTGTGGGGTGTATGTGGAATTGTGGGTAATGTTTAGTATAACTGTTGTTACCTTATAGTTTTTTTTCACTTGAGAAGTCTGCTTTATGTGGTTATGTTTTAGAATTTATTTATTTTTTGGCTAGTTTGGTTGAGTTGTGAATTTGGAGTAATTTTGATTATTTTATTGAGTATTTTAGTTTTAGGATTTTAATGTTTACATTTTGATGAGTTTCTTTACGTTTAAGATAGTTTTGCTGAAATAATATAAAGATTTTTGTTTTACTTTATTTTACATTTTTTTAATATTTGTATTTATTTATATATGTTGGTTTTGTTGCATGAGTGTTGTTGGAAAGATATATGTATAGATTTTAGTGTTGAAGTATTGTTTGTTTGTGTTCATTTATTTATATATATTGTTTGTTTTCATTGGTGTTTGTTTAGTGTTTTTGGTTTGTAATATTTGTTTTTTGGACAATAAAATTATATATAAATAAAATAAATTAAATAAGTAATAAAAATTCAAAACCATAAAACAATACAATACTAGATTAAATCCAAAATTTTACCAAAATCCTTACACAACCATGGTTTCATCTACTACAAATTGACCGTCTCAAGTGAAAATCAAACTAAAAGAAATAATATATATACACACACAAACAAACCTTCCCATAATTCATTTCAAACTCCATCTTCCCTTAATGTCAAAAGAAATCTTCATAAGATTGATAGCCTCAGAATCGAGAAGTTTTATCATCAAAGTCTCCTTTATTCTTTTTTTTAACTCATTCTTTTCATAAAAAATAACCGAAGCATTGTCAAACAATATTCTATGACCTGTATTCAATTCATGAATATATATAGCTGAATTAATATACCTATGTTTAACTCTACTTATATGAACCTTAATCCTTTCATTAAGACTAAACTTACTCTGGCCTACATAAAACTTACCACAACTACATGGAATCTTATAAACAATGCCAGGAATAGATCTATTATCAATAGACTGTTTTGAACCATTAAGTAATGAATTCAAATCAGAACCTTTCTTCCATGCAACCTTCTTTCCACCTAACAAATGACTATTCTTATAAACCAAATTATATATTGAAGCCTTAAATGGTAATGACATATAATCATTATCCTTACCAACAAAATTCTTACCATAAAAATCATGACTATAAACATTATTATTAAATACAATTTTTTTAATAAAATCATGACTATATCCCAATTCCACATATTCAGCAGCAAATTGACTTCTTTGAATATCAGCATTATTATTAAAATTATTGATATTTTTTTATGTATAAAAGGCTGATAACTATGAGGCCTAATCATATTTCTCAAATTCTTAGGTTTTATAAAATGACTACAAAACAAAACATTATTAACCTTCTCAACATTTAAATCTAAAAACTTTAATTTTACAAAATCAAAACCACCCCCCTCAATTGTAAACTTAATACTAGAATCAAAACCATTCAATCCACATAAAAACTCTTCTAATTTCTCTTTCTGAATAACAAACAAACAATCATCAACATACCTAACAAATAATTTTATAGAACATGAAAACAGATTAATAACACTACACTCCAAATAATCAATATAGACAGCACACATCAATGGAGAAATAACATAACCAATAACCCAACCCCCACTTATCTTATAAAACACATCATTAGACATAAAATGCATTGAATCCTCTAACAGCAAAAGCAAATCATGAAAACCTTAATCTTATCTGCAGAAAAACATTCTCAATATCCAAACTGCCAAATACCCAATTATTTTCCATTTTAAAATTATTAATTTTATCAAAAGCTTCAAAAGAAGAAAAAACTGTGTAATGACCAAAATTAATAATTTTAAAATGGAAAGTAATTGGGTATTTGGTAGTTTGGATATTGAAAATATGTACCAATCTGCTAACAGACTAAGCACTATTGATGTTCTTATGTCTGTGATAGTTATGGGTTTTTGTCAAAGAATAAGATTAAAGTTATTAAAGATTTGCTTTTATTATTGGAGAATTCTATCTGTTTTACTTATAATGGTAATTTTTATAAGAATAAGGAAAAGTGGATAATAGGGTATATTAGTTCTCCTTTAATTTGTTTGGATTATATTAATAATTTGGAAGAGGAAATTTTTATTAAGAAGGATTGTTTATATTTAAAGTTATTTGTTAGATATATTGCTTGTTTGTAGTTGAGAATGATAAATTGAAGACGTTTGTAAATGAGTTTAATTGTTTTGATCTTTCTATAAAATATGTTGTAGACACAGGGGGTTTGATTTTGTTAAATTAAAATTTTTAGATTTATTGGTGATTACAAATGTAAAGAATAATTGTTTAGGATGTAGTCATTATGTTAAGAGTAAAGAGTTAAGGTCTATAATTAAACATGATAGCTGTCAATCTATATCTCAGAAAGTAGCTGCTTTTAGAAATTATTCTATAGAAAAGATTAAATAATTCTAATGAGGTAGCTTTGTTATAAAGATTATTTGAGTGTTGAATATTCTAATAAATTTGTTAAAAATATTTTATTTATAATAATATTTGTAATAATGTAAAGATTTCCTTTAGTTTGATTTTCACTTGAGAAGGTCTATTCGTAGTAGATGAAACCATGGTTGTGTAAGGATTTTGGGAAAATTTTGGATTTAATCTAGTATTGTATTGTTTTATGGTTTTGCATTTTTATTTTTGCTAGTATAGTGTTAGGCAGGCTTGGTAATAAAAATTGTATACGTTTTGATGCTGGTATTTTTTTTGTTTGTAAATTTAGATGTGTATTTGTTATTTGTAGTTGTTCTTTATTATGGGTTTGTGGGGTTTAGTTTTTAATAATGTTTCATTGAATTATATTAGGAGGATTAAAAAGTTATCTAGATTAAGTGCTAGGATAAAATCTTTAAGATAACAGATTTATTTTCTTAAAAAATGTAGGAAATTTAATGTTTTTCCTAGGAGTTGTATTATTAATCTTAAGAAAAGTAGAAAATTGTTTAAAAATCGGAATTTTGTTTTGAATTTATAAATATATATTTTGAATAGAGTTTTTGAAAGAAAATTTTATTAATTTTTGTATTTTATTTATGAATATAAAAGGACTAGTTATTACTTAGATAAGAGATAAGATTTTAATTATTCTATTTTAAATTTTTTCATAAGGCAGTTTAGAATAAATAGGTCAAATTTCTATTGTAGGAAGTATACAAGAAAATTAAAATAGTTGTTTGGAAAAATGAATAAAGTTTATTATAGTGATAGGGTAGTTGAGAGAAATGGTTTCTATTAATAAAGTTGTTAATCTTTTTGATATTAAGTTAAAGAATAGAGAATTAGAAATCTCTGGCTCCTGATTGTCTATTCAAAGACCCATGGTTGAAAGTAACTCTTCCGGAAATCTAACTTGCATCACAAGAGCTTAACTCATATCATTGATTATGAACATGTAAAGACTTTCACCAGATTCTAGTAATTTTTTGTACATGTTTTTCATTTGCCTTTTTTTCTAACTCCTCAATAAACTTCTCTCTTAATAAAAAAAAAAAAAAATCCTAATTTTGTTCCTTTTCATTCAAAAAATAGTTTTCGATACAATTTCGTCTATTGAATCTAGTAATTTGAGTGATTAGAAAAAGTTGGCATTCAATTGGTTTTAAATAAAAGCTTAAAAAGGACAGAAAAATTTATTGTTAATTCTGCTGAGGTTAGACATCTTAAGAATAGATCAATTGCTAATGATGTGATTATTTCTCATGAAGACAAAACTGACCTCTTTGTCACTATGAAAGGAAATGAGTTTAGGGAAAAAATAGATAAAGAATTAAATAATGGTAAATATATGTTTTTAGAAAAAGATTCTGGTAACATGATTAAACAGATGTTAATAGATATTATGAAAAAATGATAAATTTAAAATTTTTTAATAGAGTAATTATTTAAAATGTTATTCTAATGACTTCATATTAGCTAAGATGTTTATGCATATTTAGAATCATAAAGATGATTTTTGTTTTGTTTTTTAAGATTTATTTTTGACTTTACAGTTAGTGTTGGGGAGGATATTTCTGGGTTCTTGAATAATTTTTTAAAACAATTTGTTAATTTTAGTCTTCTTTTGAAGTTTTTGATAAAATTAATAATTTTAAAATGGAAAGTAGTTGGGTATTTGGTAGGTTGGATATTGAGAATGTGTACCAATCTGTTAATAGATTGATGTTCTTATGTCTGTATTGGTTAAACATGGATCAATATCAAAGAACAAGATTAAAGCTATTAAAGATTAGCTTTTATTATTGGAGGTTGTATGTGTTTTACTTATAATGATAATTTTTATAAGATTATGGAAAGGTGGATAATAGGCTATATTATTTCTCTTTTAATTTATTCAGCTTATATTAATAATATGGAAGAGGAAATTATTTTTAAGAAGGATTGTTTATATTTAAAGTTATTTGTTATATTGATGAATGCTTGTTTATAATTGAGAATGATAAATTGAAAGAGTTGGTAAATGAGTTGAATTGTTTTGATACTTCTATAAAATATGTTTGAAGAAGAAGGAGGTTAGATTTTATTAAATTAAAATTTTTAGATTTATTGATGATTACAAATGTAAAGATTAATTGTTTGATATGTAGTTATTATGTTAAGAATAAAGAGTTAAAGTCTATAATTAAACTGATAGCTATCAATCTGTATCTCATAAAGTAGGTGCTTTAAGAAATTATTGTTATAGAAATAAGTGATTAAATACTTCTTATAAGGTAACCTTGTTGTAAAGATTATTTAAGTATTGACTACTCTGATAAATTTGTTAAAAGTATGTTATTTAATAATAATTATAATAATGTAAAGGATAAAGAAAAAATATGATTTTATTTCTTTGCCATTTAAATTGTCTTCTTATAGAATTGTATGTAAAAATAGTAATTTGTTTGGAAACAAGAAAATTGCTTGGAAAAAGGGTATTACTTTGAATAATTTATTGAATAATACAAAGGAAAGTTTTCATAGAGAGACTATTAACCCTTGTTTTTGTAAAAAGATATATATAGGTCAGAATAGTTTGAGCTTAATGAAGGAATATAGATGCATAAAAGTAGGACTAGAAATAAATATTTCAGTTCTGTTTTATATATCCATGTAAAGGATATGAGCCACACTATTAATTTTGATGAGGTTAAGATTGTTTTCTTTGAAAGAAATGAAATAAAAAGGAGAATTAAAGAATCTTTATTATTAAAAGTTTATGATTCTGAAGCAATTAACTTATTTAAAAGTTCTTTTAATATTAAGGAAGTGTGGGGTGTAAGTGGAACTGTGGGTAAAATTTAGTATAAATTTGTTTTTATCTTATATTCCTTTACACTTGAGAAGTCTGCTTGTAGCAGTGAACCCATTGGTTGTGTTTTAGAATTTATTTTCTTTGACTAATCTGATTGAGTTGTAAATTTTGGGGTAATTTTAATTACATATATATATAATTAAAATTAGCCAATACTTAGATAATCACAATATCAATAAGAATCAACAATTTCAAGCTGTTGTCAAGGCAATCTCCTTTGAACAATTAAGAAATAACAATATACAAATGCCTTGTGATTCTTGCCCTGCTCAAGAGAGATTAAAAGATAACAACTAACATTTGCATCTAACTTCCATATAAATTGGACACGAGTAGTTTTAATAAGAAATAAATATATTAAAATAATTTTTTTAAAAATATTATTAATTAAAATGATTAAATTATAAATTTGTTTATTTTAGATTACCTTATAAATATCTTATTGGTGGAGTTAATGCATTTCCTGTAGAGCAGTTTGTAAATGTTAATGGATACTCAAATGAATATTGGGGTTGGGGTGGTGAAGATGATGATTTAGCTTATAGGTAAATTGTTATAAATATTTAAACAATGTGTACATTATAGTTTTTTTTAAATTTGTTATTGTTAAAGTTTACTTATATTTACATTAAACATGTTTATATATACTAAGTGTATAGTAGTATTTTTTTGTTAATAAACTTTTGTTAGTATTATTAAAACTTTTACTACTAAACACACACACACACATATATATATATGAAATAAATAAGAGCACACTCTACAAATAAATATATCTCCAATTCATGAAAAAAATTATTGAATACTGTTTTGAACTTTTTCTTAAAGATGTTGATGAAACCTAGGCAGACAATGGTGAAGAAGTTCTAGAGATATCCTATCAGCATCTGTTGTAAACAGCATTACATGTGATAAAACTTCCTGTTTGACAGGATTATAATAAAGATATAGTACATTAATCACTTGGCTAAGCAGTTTTAAATATAAATATAACACCCTCTTAATTGTTTCTGTATCCACACATTATTGTGAAATATAATTATATATTTTTTGTGGATACATCATTTTTTAAAATGATATAGATTTTTCTTTTATAATTTGAATTGATATTTATTTTTAAAAAAAATTTTTTTTAATAATTCTTTTATGCTAACAGATGACCTAAAAGTAAAAAAAAAAATAAAAAATTAATCTGATAAAAGACATGTTATGTCATTTCATAAAAGCATTTGAGGTCTTTTTGATTTTTATGGTGTCAAAATGCAATGCCACATGTTTTTTAGTCAGATTACTTTGTTATTTTTTTTTTTCATGTTTTAAAGCATTAGCCAGAAAGCGAACCTGTGAATCCGGGACAACTGCTTGTAAGGCAGCTGTGCTGACCACACGGCCACCAACTCTTGATGAACTTTGATATTTTTTACATTTTAGTTATAAATAAAACATAATTTTAATTTAAATAAAATAATTTGTTTCCTCAGTCTTTTTTAATCATCCTTGTTTGTGTGCAATTTTATCGAAATGACATCATTCAGACATTTTTTTATAAACATTATTCTATAAACTATGAACAGATATTTTTTATTTTAATTAATTTAATTAATTATGAGTTAAATCAATATTAACAAAATTTTATTCTATGAATGTAATGTTTCCATGAGACATGTATATATTTAAATTAATTTAATGAATTAAGTATCACTTCAATCAGTGTTAACAAAATTTTATTCTATAAACATAATATTTCTATTGGCTCAGTTGCTAAGGAGTTTTGTAGGAAGCATAAAAATGTGAGTTCAAGTTCTAAACAGGAACTATTTTTTTCATTAATTCAAAAATGTGGACATACCGGTAGAAACACAGACAGGACAAGTTAATATAAAAGCATTTAAAAACTATTATATTTGTTACAATTCAGAAATAATTGTTCTTTTTACTTTATTTAAAAAAAATTAAAAACAACTTTGCTGACAAGTATTTTTCATTTTGTTATTCGTTCATTAAAAAAAAGTTTTTTTTGTTAGTTCACAATGTTTGTCTTTTTTAAAAATTAAGTCTTTCATTTAAAAGTCTATATTTTCTGAGATCAATTGAAGAGTAAAATCTATATAAAGCAAATAAAATGACTATTTATTTATTTATAAAATTAAAATAAATAAACTACTTTTATAATAAATTAATGATTAAATATCTTTATTAAAAAAGTAATTTTATGAAACCACTATAATTAACTTTTTCCAAAAACTATCAGATTATTTTTCTGTGATCACCCATATTGTAAACTCTAAAATAATTTGTAAAAGTGCTTGAATGATTTGTATATTTATAGCATTATAATTTTACCTTTAACAGTTCCAATAAAATAGTAGTGATTATAGATTTTATTTTTTGTTTTTCTCCCTAGAAGGAGCTAGTCATTACCAAATAAGAAAGCTTTAAAATGCAAGAGTCCACTTTTGCATTATGGTGAGCTTGTTTATGTTATGTTAGTAAACCAGATAGAAGTTTTGATCCAAACTTATTATTTTGTTTTCAAAGTTACTTTTGTAATTTGAAAATATTTTTAATAGTAAATAAAAAATATACTTTATTTTTCCAAGTATATCATGTTTTTAAAAGAATTTAAACACATATAGTGAAAAGTAATGGAATATTTTTACATTATTTTAGATTATGCACATAAAAAGATAAATTTTTTTATATTTCTTTAGGTAAATTTGTTACTATTAATATTTTTTCATTATTTTAGTTATATTTAAAAATATTTTTAATAATAATTATACTAAAAGTTTTATTTTGCCACAAATTTTTTCAAATTGAAGGCCATATATATAAAAAATTAAACCATAAATACAAATCTTGACTTAGATATATTTAATTTACATGAAAAAGATTATTAACTATGATTTTTTAAACATGTAATTATTGTGATATTAAAGTTATAAATGCTGTAGTTTATAACCATACACAACAAATAATAAATATGGAATGTTTTGTTCTAATTTTTAAATTATAAGCTTTATGGGTAACAAACAGTAGTACCATTCAATGTGTGCCTTAGTAATCTATGGATGCAAGAGGATTTGTGCATAAAATTCCTATCTAGTATCTATTCATCCAATATTCCCAGACTACTTTTTTAGGCATAGTGTTCTCAGAGCATCTCACTGATAAAAGCCACAAGTTAGAAACTAATCTGGGGATATTGGATGAATAGGCACTAGATAGGAATTTTATGCACAAACTTTCTTGCATTCATAGATTACTAAGACTTGCACTAGATAGCTCTACTCTATAGAAAGTTTGCTACTGTTTTAACAGCTTGTGTAAGCATAGAAAATTGTGATCATGTGAAACTTTATGGCTACATATTTTATGAAGAATCATTAAATTGTTTTTTTTTTACATATAATTTTTAATTGACTTTTGGTTTATATTTTTACATATTTATAATTTATTTTTTCCTTGTTTCTTGAAATGCAATATATCAAGAGTTATATATATATATATAAACAAGTCATAAATTTCATAACTTGCTTATAAGCTTGTATTTAAATGTTCACTAGAGGGAGCTTACCAATAGCTCTAATCAAGCTTTATTTTATAAGTTCCAAAAGAGAAAGAATTCAAAATCTCTATCAGAAAGTCCCTATCTCCAGACCAATTGGTTTGAAGCTTATGGCTCACCTCAGTGGAGTGCTGGGACTCTAGAAACTAGATCTAAAATACCAACTCAAAAGTCAGCACGTATAAAACACGTTATTATCAATTTAAAAACCTATATGGTGAAACTGAGCTGAATTCAGACCCATATAGCTATCTGGTTTGTAAGGCTGGATTTGAAGGTTTTACATGTCTGAAAAGATCAGGCTTTCAAATTGATAGTAACATGTTTTATAAGTGCTGATTTTTGAGTTGGTATTTTAGATCTAGTTTTTAGAGTCCCAGTGCTCCACTGAGGTGAGCCATAAGTTTGAAACTAATTGGTCTGTAGATAGATACTTTTTGATAGAGATTTTGAATTCTTTCTCTTTTGGCTCTTATAAAATAAAGCTTGGTTAGAGCTATTGTTAAGCTCCCTCTAGTGAACATATATATATATATATATATACATACATACAAATAAATATATATATATATATATATACACACATACATACAAATAAAATATCTGCTAATTAAAAAATATTGTAATAATAAAAATGATAAACAGAAGTATTTTTGGTTAATTACTTAATCCTCTTCAACTGCCATTAAATTCAAAAAGTATAACAAAAGCAAACATCATCAACTCAAATCCCAGGATTCCCAAATTTTAACATTAGCAGCTTGCCTATTAATTATTTTCATTTTATTTCTATTTATGAAAATCATCTCCTCAATTTTTTTATTGTGGTTTTTCTCTTCATGAAGAATCTTAATATTTTCAAGGTCAAACTTAAATTTATATTTATATATCCTTTTATGATCCAAGAAAACTGAAGCAGTTATTAAATCGTTATTATTTTCACTTTTTACATATTTGTATAAAAATTGCTGCTTCTGCATTGTTATATGATAACATACATTTACAAAAAAATTTGATAAACAGCATTACTTTTTTGCTTGACTGGTATGACACTTTTAGAATTATTCACTAATTTATTAACATTATTTGTAAATCACAAAATGAAACATTTAGCACATTCTTATATATATCCTTAAAAAATTTCACTTGATCACTTTATAGTGCCTCAAAACATGAGATAAGAGTAGGGCTTATAAAAGAATAAAATTTTAAATATAAACATTTCAGAAAAAAAGAAATCACATATGTAGGTAGGGGAAAAAGAATAGGCAAAATGATGAGAAATAAAGCATCTTATAGGAAAAGCAACAGCAGGGGGAAGGACATTGGCAGATGTGATAGCTAAATAAAAATAAGAAAATAAAATAAAAACTAAGTAAGTAATTTAGCTTGTGCTTTACGCAAAAAAGGGGAAACTTGTCTCAATCTTCTTACAAGTTATATGGCTAAGTGCTTTCAGAGACCTTGAGTCTCCATAATCATTATAAAATTTGCATAAATTTTACATAAACCACAGCTAAACTTCAGTTAAAAGTAGGCTATAATTATGGAGACTCAAGGTCACTGAAAGTGCTTAGCCATATAACTTGTAAGAAGATTGAGACAAGTGTCACTTTTTTGCGTAAAGCGCAAGCTCAATTACTTACTACTCAAAGATGAAGTAAAAAACTAGTATTTTATTTCAAAAACTAAGTAATATATATGAAGTAGAAAGAATGTATAAAGTTGATAGAAATAGAAATGTATAAAATTAAGAAATGGAAAAAATAAGACCATGGATGAAGACAAAAGAAAGATACAGAAGACATGGAGCCATTACTAAGAAAAATATTAAAAGAGCTAATGGCAGAATTTAAAGAAGAAATTAAAAAAGAAATAAGTGAGCTCAAATGAGTTAAAGCAGAATTTAAAGAAATGAGAAAATAAAAAAAGTTGTAAACAAGAAGATAGTAAAGGAGGAACAGAATATAGAATCAGGAAAGTAGAAGCAGACAAACAAGAAAATCCAAAGATGAAGGTGTTTAAAGAAATGAGAAAATAAAAAAAGTTGTAAACAAGAAGATAGTAAAGGAGGAACAGAATATAGAATCAGGAAAGTAGAAGCAGACAAACAAGAAAATCCAAAGATGAAGGTAGTAGAAAGTAAGAAAAACATGCTGAGAGTAGTTAACTTATTTTTAAAAATAACATTTTATGTGCAGGGTCAAGATGAAAAATCACCAATGGACCACATAAATAGCATCAAAAAATATTTTACAATAAACCTAATGTCCATCAATGTCAAATTGATGGTGGCCATGAGTCATTTGCAGGTGAGACAGAGGTATTGTAGGAATCCCTGTTCAAAAAACCAGAGGATTTTACACAATTCAGTCAAGCATTAGTGAAAACATACCAGGAGGCAGTTAAAAATAGGGTAGCTTTAGAAAAATGCAAGGAAGAGGAACCATAAGTACCCTTCTTTAGGAAACAGGTGGTACAGATAGGGTGCTGATGGTGTGTAAAATGATGGATAAAAAAATCAAGATTGTCTATTGAAATTTTCTCAACATGGTAGGACACCTGTTGACCTGCACAGAATATGGGACTGTCAACCAGATTGGTGGAAATGCTAAGTGCATTTGACAGTGATAAAGGTGGGGTTGAACAAACGGTTAAATGTGAGAACAAAATAATGAAACAAAATGGTGAACTCCAACTTAATACTATGGTGTTTACCAGATAGTTCAGAAAATAAAAGGATAAGGAGTCCCCTGCTAAAAATAAAGAGAAAGGAATACATGCAAGATCTCCATCTCCAGAAGAAAAATTTAGAAGCCAACACAAATATAAGGGAGAAGATGATGCAAATTGGAGAGACTGGTGTGAGCAGCATAAACAAACAGCTTGATCCCCATCACTTCAACAATCTTCAGCATACCCAAAGAAATAGCAGTAGACAATAAACCAAACAAACATAAAACCTGCAGGCCATGGACATGCTTTAATTATAAACAGGATTGGATAAGGATTAGGTAACAATGTTTTACTGAGTTGAGAAGAACAAGCTGCATGTTAGTGGTGATTGGGGATGTGCATACAAAAGTAAGGGGAAATCATAGTCCAGAAATTCATACACTTCATTAAGCATGATATGATCATCTGCAAATGCCTGGTGGTCTGATAGTAGCAGGATCCTGGGGAAAAGAAGGAGGCAGACCAAGTCACTACAAGCATATAAGTCTCAAAATGGATGAGCAATGCTCCAAGATGATTAGACTTGGACTCCTGACTGTACATTTATATGAATATTGTATTATACCATGGACATGAAAATATTATTTGATGCAGCATGCTAAATCCCTAAAATGTGAGCTTCATAGTCACACATCACGTAGGATAGTCAGCAGATAGATAAATATCAAAGGGGGGGGGGATAAACTGAGAATTTAAAGTTAAAGGTTATTAAGAATAAAAAACAAGGCTAAATATCCTTTGTCCCTGACTGCAGGGGTATTGTACCATATTTTTGTACAAGTTTGTATTTGGAATTTAGAATTTTAAATTATCAAATTCCTGAAAAGAAAATAATATTTTTTCTTTTCAAATATCATCTGATTGTATTTTTTTTAGACAATACAGGTTATATATATATATATATATATATATATATATATATATATATATATATATATATATATATATATATATATATATATATATATATATATATATATATATATAATTAAGTCCAAGAGATTTAAAAAAGCGACAAAGGGAATAACCAGACCACACTTTGATTTCTGCTAACATAAGGATATAACTTTCTTATCATAAATTAATTAGCAGCACTTGAAAGCTAAACTTACAGCATTCCATTGCCATTGTCAAAGATGGCCTACAAAAGGGAAAAAGATGACTGTGAACAAAATTATGGTGTGAACAAGATATACATGGCTGACTAAAATCAGGGAGGGGTATAAAAAGTAAACACATCATGCATCTTCCATCTTAGATTTTCATCTTCTAAAGAAAACAGTTTACTATAAAATTAATTTTTCTACAAAGTCATAAAAATTGCACCAAGCTATCTCACTAGTGTATTGAATCATCATAATATGTGAGAGTGAGAAAGTTTATTTGCTAATGTTTCTTCCTTCCTGGAATCTTAAAATGCCAAGAGTGAAGCCATCACCTACCTAAATCTTTCATCCCCAGACACTTACAAGCTGGAATGAGTGTACAACCAATCCCTCTCAGAAGAACAAAACCATGCATGGTAATCTACACACTATTATAACTGAACAATTCAACTTACCAGTAAGAGACTTTATTTCATAATTTAAAGCAATCACTTTCTTGAACTATAAGAATATCAAATACTATGTTGCATCAGACTATAAAAAAAAAGAATCTGAATCTTAAAAACAGTAGTGTTTAATTGCCATTAACGTTTTCTTACTCTGAACCTATCAAAAAGATTAAAAAACAAACAAGTAGTTTATGATATAATTTATCATAAATAGACTAAATCAGTTACCTTTAACTTATAAAGAGATCAATCACTCATAAATTGCAAGGAAATCAAGTCATATATCATGTGACTTAATTTAATAAGCTTGTATTGCAAATGTTATATAATGAGCATGTCAATAGTTCTTATTCATATGAAAAATAATAAAAAATAAATTCTTTACATCTCCTGTGTGTTTTCCCAAGTAAAACGTTTTGATAATCTAAAAGATTTTTTATTGAAGTACATTTTTATCAGCTTGAATAAAGTTTTGTTTCTTTCCATTATCACATGTTTATAGTTAGCTCCTGTACTATACCAATTTGGATAATTTTGCTTCTTATTTCATAATGAAATTAATAAATAATATTTTGTATTTTAGATAGCATTAATACAATAATGAAGTATTCAATCCAGATAAGTTTTACATATAAGTTTATATTTCCAATATGATCTTCAATGTTATCAATATGGAATGAAAGAGAAATAATAAAATTAACAATTAAAAATTATTGCATAATATAAAAATCAATAACAACAACAAATAAAAATAATAAAAATAAAATCATACAACACATTTAATAAATATTACTTCCTTAAATTAATATAAACTCAGGATATATCAAGTGTTTTGTCATACCATGTTGTAAAGACATTCACATTAAATAGGAATAGGTTGTGTTACTATTTTACAAAATAATTCTCAATTTAATGCCGGAGGATAATAATTATTATAAGCATAAAAGATCAATGCCTTATGAACATGTCTAATTGGTTTATTTTACCAACCAATCAATTATTTACCAACCTCTTTTACAAATATTGAAGAAATATTCACTCTTTTAAGGTAAGAAAGTACAAATCATTGATTAACATGCCTAGATGATAATTTACCACACAAATCATTGATTAACATGCCTAGATGATCATTTACCACAGTGGGCTTATTTACTTTTGCTTCAATATCCTTTACTGGGTTCAATTTCAGGCTTGAATCAGGAGGGTGCTACTTCACCAACACAAAATACATTTAAATCATTAGGCTGCTTTATTCTACATTAGACAACAGTGGAAAATTAATACTAACAAGTATGAGTGATATATAAAATATTTCTTGCAGATATTATTTATCTATATAAGGATAATTAACTCCACTTAACTGTGAGATCAAAAATTAAGAACTCATAAGTATTATTAATATATGGCTCTAGCCATTTAATAAATGTTTGTTAAATACTTACATATATACAACCCAATCCTAAAATAAATTACATTTAATCCCTTTCAATCTTAACACTAATCTTAATATTAAATAAAATATTACCTTTTACTTAAACACAGTTATATCTGAGAACAGTTTTTATTACATTAACAAACACTATATTATGAATTAACTAAGAAAGTAGAAAACATATTAAAATAATGCATTTGGTCTATTGTACAATTCACTTCACTGTTATAATATCATTCATTCTGGAAATAGTATAAAAATGTTAAATTTCATTTAGTACACTTATTAATTCAAGATAATCCATTCTTAACATTTCTTATAACTTAGTTGTTTATTATATCTAATACAAGTTTAGAAAATCCATAATTCCGTAGTAACATTTAAATATTTCTTTTATAATCCATTATCCTTGGAATATTAGTCACATATTTAGCATAAAATAATCCTTAATCTAATCACTTTGATATTGAATCCACATGTGTAGTTTGTTGCAAGTAGCAATTTAATTCTTTTTATCATTTTATTCAAAATTTTAGCATTCAGCATTTTATATCAAAATATAAAATTAATCTATTTATTTTCAGTTGTTAATCCATTAAGTTATAATTCTGATCATATTATTGATTAAACAAAGTTTATTACCCATAGCATGAAAATGATCGTCATCATTTTTAATCTAAATTTGTTTCTTTAGCAACAAATTTATAATTGTTATAATTGAATTTAAAACTACTGTAATTTTAAAACAGGTTTCCTTTTTTTTTTCCATATGTCAAAGCATCAGCCAGGAAGCAAACCCGCGACAACTGTCTGCTTGCTGCAAAGCAATTGCACTGACCTCTCGGCTACCAATGCTTGACAGGTTCCTTTTTTTATAATTGAAGATGACATAAAATTCACATTCTTGAGACTTAAAGATATCCTTTCTAGTAGTGGAGAAATATGAAAGAAGTGTTATAAGCAATATATATATATATATGATAGTGGAGAAATAATTATTTTATAATAGTTTATGGAAAATACTTTAGAAAACTCAGTTATAGTCAAGCGTTGTTAGCCAAGAGGTCATCACACCTGCCTTGCAAGCAAGTAGTTAGTTGCAGACGGGTGTGGGTTTGTGTCCCGGCCGATGCTATGACATATGGAAAAAAAAACTCGTTTATAATTAAGAAATACAATTTTTTTAAAATATACTAGCTATTTATCATAATCTTTCAATTGAAGAAAATACAGTGAATTGTTAAATATTGAGATAGCAATTCACAAGTCAATTTGTCTATTTTCTGCTAACAATTGACTGTAACAAATGAGATTTATTGAGATAAAGAATTTATGAATTAAATCAATAATAATTTTTGGTGGTTTTATGGTGGTTCATCTTTCTTCCAGGATGATGAAAGTCAGATGCCTAGCCAAGGCATCTACCTAGCTGTACTCTTAACCTGCCATTAGGTAGATGAAAACAAATTGTTTATTTAAAGTTATAGATTGGTTGAGGTCCTATAAACACTGATATTTTTTTACAGACTTTTTTTTTTGAAACTTCACTTTTTATATAGTAATCACATGATATCAGGATGATATAATATTCTTCATCATGTGGTTTTTCTGGGAAGTTTGTCATAGTTTCTATCACCCCAAATATTAGAGTTAAGATTTTTAAACTAAGGAGGTAGAAAACTTTCATTTCTGGGTTTTAGAACAAAATAATATTACAAATATTTTTTTCAAAATAAGCAAATCACAAAACCCTAAATTTTCTCAGATATTTGTTTTACACATTTTAAATTAACTTTTAATACATAATTTATTTCCTAATAAATATTTTTTAGCAAACTAAATCAATGTTTGCTAAATAGACATTTTAAACATGCATGTTTATATGCACACACAACATATAAAATGTAATGGCTGTTTATAATTAAAATATAATTTTTGCTTTATAATCCTCTTCTCTATTTCTTTTAAATGATTAAATGTATATGTGTGAAGCACTTCTTTTGATTTATATAATCGACAATTTAATTTTTTAATAAAAATAGCAATGGAAGCATTCTTATTTTCTTCACACAAAATTTAAAAGTCTCTTTAAAAAATCAGCTTGTAAAGCTATTAAAAATGCTTTATAACACTATAGTTCTTATAGACATTGATGTGAGAGACTATTTTAGACATGATAATAATCATATTCTAACACTATAACCAATGATAATAAGAATACATTTGTTTAACCATAAAAATAAAATTAATCAAAGCCAATAAAGTTTTTATAGTTTTAAAATTTAAAATAGCCAATTTACAGTGAAATTGTAATGTTGCAATATATATATATGAGCAAATCCCACATTAGAGCAGTCCAATTTGTTTACTTTATCTTTCGTATTATTGATTAATCTATTCAAATTGAGAGAACCACTAGTATTCAAATAAACAAAAAATGTTATTGTTTAAATGCTTTTATTTAAGTTAGAATATCTTTTTGTTGGTTATGTTTAATAAATTTCATTATGTATATTAGAATACAATTTTAAAATTGAAAATCTAATAGATTTAAATTCAATAGAATTGTTTCAAATTTGGTACATAAGTAAAAAATACTATGCAAGGCAATAGTGGGACTCTAACATTTTAGGTAGGTGACATAGTTTCTTAGATATAGAACAGAGTGTGAAAAAATTTTGAATATTTTGATATATATCATATCTAAAAATTGTCCTTAGAACTTTAATATGTTCTAAACAAGGCTTGCAAAAGGCTGATATAAATATTTTTTGTGTTCAATTTAAAGTTACAATAACATTTTAAAACCAAAGTTTAATAAATTTAAGTTCTATATAATTTCTTGAAATTTTATATATAATTTTTAAATCTCTACCAAAGTGATAAGGCACAGTAATATTTTAAATAGATAACCTAATTTCAGAGATATGAAATAGTGGGAGAGGGGGAGACATTTGAATATTTTGATATAAAATTTAAAAATTGTTCTTAGAAATTCAATATGTTTTAAGTAATGTTTGTGATTTTCTTGGTTTTATTTAAGTTAAAATAAGAAAATTAGTCAACAATATAGTTTTGTTAAACTTTAAAAAAAAATTTTTTTTTTTAAATAAAAAGAAAAAAAAAGTCAAATAATTTTTAGCAGAAAAGTAAGTTACTTAATAATGCTTCATTATACATAAATGTATAATTATGTACACATACTAAATATGATATATATATATGAGGTATACATATTAACTTATAGCAGAAATATCTAGTGATATATATATTGAAGCATTTTGCCTGTCTGACTAGGTCTCTGTTACACAAAAAATGTGTGAGTTGATCAAGTTATGTAAAAAGAAGAAAGTTTCATTCCTATTTCTAAAAACATAACTATATTTCCTGATCAACTCTACCTAGTAATTGTTACAATTTATGCTATTGATGAAATCTGCTTTTATTTCTTTTATAAGGGTGCCAGGATTCATATAAGAATTCACTGAAATCCGTCACATCACATCTCGAAAATTAAAAAGAAAATGTTTTTAAAAGAGTTGGTATCTTATTTAATCATAACTTGAGTTATTTTCTAGATATTATTATTCCTGGAGCTTAATCAACACATATTGGCAAAGGTAAATTATATTTTCAAATCTTACTAAACTAATATTAATAAATTTAATAATAATCATCAATAACATACAAGGAAAAGTTGATATTAGAAATAAATATTTTTATTCTAACAAATTAAAATTTTTAAAGATAAATTATGAATTAAATAAAACTGGGGGGGGGGGGCACATGCTAATCCAGACAGGAATCCATTAATAAAAAAATAACAGTTAAACAATTAAAGTTCTTGGGTAAACAAGAGTCTCTTGATCAATAAAACTAAAGTCTCTATCGGGATTATTTTAAGCTTATTTTTTTTTAAAGTTGTTTGCAAACTTTAAATCACAATTAGGAAAAGTTTATCTTAGCTTACCAATAAGTTTAGTGAGTTCACGAAGCTTGTAGATTACTATGCATAGTTTTTTTTTGTGAGAGAATGAGCTTGGCCATTGGTTATAGGTTGATCTTGATCTATTCTACTGGTCAATCATGAAAGCTTTTCTGGTGTCCATCTTCAGGAACAATGTCAGCAAAAGCCCTGGCTCACTCCAACATACAGAATTATTTCAATGTAGAGTGCTCCTGGATATATTTTTTTGTTATCCAGGACTGACCATAGGAAAAACAGACAAAACAAGACCCTGATCAAACTGGTCTCTTCCTTTTTATACTCGAGGCCCAGTTTTCAGACTTCTGCACATGTTATTGTCATGGCATTTAGGTTCATAATCTTGTACATTTTTTATCATTTTTCAATTACAAAGTTCTCTTTTTTATCAAGTCTTTTGGCCATCTTTAATTAGCTAAAATATTTTTTTTAGCTTATCTGGATTAGTAATTTGTGTGTCTTTTGTTCTCTCCAATTTTTACTTTTAATTTTAATTAGATAAAAAAAAATATAGACGAAAAATTTAACTTTCATTGTATGTTTTAAAAAAATAAATTATACAAACTAAAAAAAAAAATAATTTTGTCTTTTTAATAAGATCGCTAAATTTACTTTTTCCTACCTTTTACCAAATGCCAATACGTATATTTGTACCATATATAAATAAACGGTAATATATATATATATAAACTATAAGTGTCAAGTTGATTTAAAGTACAATATAGTTTTACATTTTTATTTACTGTGCCAATACTAAAATGTTAAAAATAATAGAGATAACTAGTTTTTATATGAAATGCTTTTATTTACCATGCATAAAAAATAATTGTTTCTTCAACCACAATTGGGGTTTTTAGATTTAACTTAAAATAAAAGCATGTAAGTCCAGAAATTAATTAGGTCAATCCTTATTTTTTATAACAAGATATTCATTCATTTCTGGACCCCCTCCCATACTTTTATTTCAAGTAAAATTTAAAAAACTCATTTTTAGTTAAAGAAATATTTTCTTCTTTTTCAAGTATTATCATCATTGTCAACCATTATCAGTCCAATGCAGAATGAAGGGTTCTCCAAGTTTAATCCACCTTCTATGATTTCTAGTCTCTCTCCTCCACGTTATTGCTGCACCCTTTCTTATTTCATCCATCTCTTTCTGTGCCATTTACAATCTCTTGGAATCCAGTTTAAGATTTCATCTGTCCATCTTTTATCATTTCTCCTAGAAACATGTCAAGCCTAACACAACTTCAGTCTCTTAATTCTTTCAATGATGTTAGTAATATCTGTTTGTTCTCTTACTCATGTATTTCATTTTTGATCTCTTCTTGTTACTCCTAACATGCATCTTTCCATACTTCTTTGAGTGGTCTGAAGTCTCTGTATTGCTCTTTTGTTAAGTGTCCAGGTCTCAGATCCATAAGTAAGAACTGTTAAAATACATTTATTAAAAAAACGTTTCTTTTTCAAACACATAAGCTTTATTACTTTAAATATTAAATTTATTTTTACCAAAAAAACCCTCCAACCAAGTTTAATTCTAATGATTAATTTCATCTATTATGTTTCCATCTGTAGTTATAATCTGACCAAGGTATTTGTAGTTGTTAACTTCTTCTAACTCATCATTATCAATCCTTATTTTCATCTTTTGAGCAAATCCACTGAACATTACTTTAGTCTTTTTAATGTTTACCCATTAGTTCTACTTTTTTACTTTTATCTGATAACCTTGCAATATTTTCTGAGGCTCTGAAGCATTATTTGTAGGAAAAAAAAACAATTACATCACCTGCAAACTCTAAATGACTTTAATAATCTCTATTTATTTTTATTCCTTTAACTTTCCATTTTAAATTACAAAATACTTCTTGTAGCACTGCTGTAAAAAGGTTGGAGATATGGAATCATACTGTTTTTGTGTAATCTAATTGTTGCTGTTGCATTATTATAAATATTCTTTAAAATATGACAATATCCTGGATTTATATCTTGATGATCCAACGCTTTAATCAATGAAGTAATGCTTATAGAATCAAATCCTTCTTCATAATCCACAAATCCAAAGCCTAATAGCAACTCATATTTATTCATCCTTTCTATAACTTCTTCCAATACTTGTATATGATCTATTGTACTAAAACCATTTAAAATCCCTTGTTCTTTTGGTTGGTTGAAATCCAATGTTCTCTGTAAACAAGTTGTAGTTATCTTGGTAAAAATTTTGTATAAAACTGATAAAAGGCTGATAGGTCTGTAATTTCTAATATCTTCTTTATCATCTTTTTTAAATATTAATATTAATACTGCATTCTTCCAATCATCTATTACATCTTTATCATTTAGATATTTGGTATATAATTTGTCAATATTTTTTCATCTTCTTTTAAGACATCCATTATAATTCCATCATTATCTGGAACTTTTCCCTTCTTCATAAATCTAATTTTAAGTCTCTCTTCTTTATTTAAAATCCTGGGCAATTCAGAAAATATAATACCCTTATAACTATATAATTCTTAATAGAACTCTTTTACATATTTCTCTTTTTGGTAATAATTCCCTCTTTTTATCTTATTGCATATATGAATTTTTTATCAATACCAAAATGTTGTTTTACACTCTTGAGATTTTTATTCTTATCTATAACTTTCTTTATTAGTTCACAATTATAGTTTCTTTTACCATTATCAACTCTTTTTCACACCATTTTACAAAATTCTAGATATTCAATCCTTCTTAATGCATCATTTTTATATATTTTTATATTCCTTATTTTCTTCATAAATTCTCTAGTATCGGTAGAAATTTTAATGGTCAATTGCTACTTTTTTCTACCAACTATCTTTGTTGCAGTTTTTAAAATTGTAGCAGTTATTTCCTATTAATTTTATTCAAATCTGTATAATGTTCAAAATTTGATAATATTTGAAAACAATTTGCAAGCTCTAATTTAAATTCATTAGAATGTTTCTGATAATTAAAATTATCAACTGTCAATATTGTTTTTCTTAATAATTTTTTGTTCCTCTAGCTTTGCATCAACATGTATCTTACATCTGGATGCTTTCACGTCCATTTCCTTTTACATTTTTTTCAAAGAATTCATAATATAAAGTTTTTCTTTTTCTGCAAACTCCACAAGTCTATGTTCCTTCCCACTTCTATTACCATAACCAAATTTATCTATAGCACTTTCATTTTTCATTTATTTACCAGTTCTAGCATTAAAGTCTCCTATAACAATTTTAAAATGTTTAGTCTGATCAAAAGCCTTTTGTGCATCCATATAAAAATCCTCTACTACTTCATCACTATAAGAACTTGTTGGAACATAAACCTGAATTATCTGCATTTGGTATCTGCTATTAATTTGAATAACTAATCTTGCCAATCTGTCTAATACATTACCAATCTCCACAATGTTGTTCTTCCACTTTTTATTTATAATGAATTCTACTCCACTTATACTTCCAATATTTGTGCCTTTATGCTCATGTTTTAAAACAATTATCTCTTCACCTTTTTTTCTAATTTCACAAAGTCTAATAATGTCCCATTTAATATGAGACAGTTCTTCCAATTCTTGTAATCTTTCTTCACTTGAAAGTGATCCATGGCTGGAAATACTTAAATAAAGGGTCATCATCAAATGGCAGTCTAAAACTGCAATCAGAGGATTCTTACTTTCTAATCTTGAAAAGTTTGTATCAAGTAAAGTTCACCCATTCTATATATCTATATTTAGAAAAAAATATTATGACAATTATCTTTAGAACTACCATTGCCTTTTGCATCACATAATTTACATTTATTAAAAAGTAAAGTTATATAAGCTCGTGACGCAAGCACACACTATGATATCCATTTTAAAACATATCAAAATTATAAATTGTTAGTTATTTTGTTTGGATCTATTTACAAATATATATTAACATCGTAACATATTTTGATTTAAAAATAAAATTCATTTAGTAAATATTAGTTTAGTAGATAGATTCAAATATTACAATTTAAAATAAAAATAATTTTCGTTTTATTTAATAAAAATCATCCCAAATATTTCTCTTGACCAAATAAACGGAGGGACAATAGATTTAATTATATAAGTTTATCTAAAAACAGCAGCTGTCCACGCAAGTTTTCTTTAGAATTAGTAGCAGTAATTTTAATTAAATCTAATTTTGTAATTCGAATGTCAATCAGGAAGTTAACAAAAGAAATTAATTAATGTTGAATTCCTTTAGACATTCGGATAGATTTAATTACAGCAGATAAGTCCAATAATTTTGTACGCTCCAGGACAAATCTATTGTTAAATTTTACTATAAAAAGGATGTTTTTCTTTTGTTCTCCCATTCTAAGCTTCTAAAGAATTCTGAGTTGTAAAAAGGTTCTGAGTTATTCTAAGCTTTTAAAGAATTCTGAGTTGTCTAAAGGTTTCTGAGTTGTTCTAAAATTCTAATAATTTGCTAACCTTGACATGTCCGAGTAGAGGCGTTTAAGATGGCTATGTCCCCTCGGAATAGCCAGCCGCTGCTCCATAACATCAGAAATTATCACACGGACCCTGGAACTGTTGCTGCCACTGCCAAAATATGAACATTCCAGATTTTGCTGCTAAATTATAAAACCTGCCGAACATCTACCTGCAAATGCTTCTCCAGAGGTAACCTAAATTAACCCAAGAGCTCTTGTGATCACTAACTAACATGCTATAGCTATTTAACATTGTTTTCTTATATTTCACAACTTCATTATGTATTTCTTTCATGTATTTAAATATACTCAACATTTTGCTCTCTATCCTTGGGTTAATATTTTCTATTTATAAAGCTTTCTTTTATTTTATTATGATAATGTGTCAGAATCGTCTTTGACCGAGTGAACTATTCCCTCTATTGAAAGTAAGACGCCGCTATTAAGGCATATTTTAAATTTATAATTTTCCAATTTTATTATCTTGCAAATCACTCGTTCGAGGGCGATTCTTTTCTTTAATGTAATATAATCACATAGTTTAAAATCTACATGCTATTGATTTTAATCTAATATAAGAGTATGTGCGAAGTCAATGATTAAATGTGTCCCCAAATGCATGATTGCGTATATAAATCTATACTTACTTTTCAAACCCGCAAGCATGCATTTTCCTATTTTAATTACCGTGTTCTACTTTCATTATAAAGTTCATCATTGACGTCGAGAATGTGCGGACCCTCTTAAATGAATTTCGGGGAATTTGATTGGGCATTTCTCTTAATCCGAGTAAAACCCATTTAGTATGTTTTTATATACACTAGTCTCGTATTGCTGGTACATGAATTGGTTGTTGAGACCGCTTTGTTTTATTTTTCCAAGGATTCTTTACACGGCAAAGTCCGTTCTTTTCGCTTATTGCAAGTTTCCAGGCAGAGGGTGTTCACCAATGACACCCCTGGGAATTAAACGCAATCGTCACACAGTCGCTAAGTTTCGGCTGTTCGTCAAAATACTTTCCTACGGGTTAGCGGCGAGATGCCCTCCGTAATTATTCCGGATCTTCAAGATTGTTTCATTTTATATTTATTTTACAAAGCATCCGTGACTTAAACGAGTCACACCCTCCAACTTTATAAATTCACTATCAGCAATACTGACCTCCCAATACAAATCTATTATTATTATTCTCAAATAAATGCTTTGATCCCATTCCCACGTTTGCTTAGTAAGCTTTAGTCCGTTACTATTCTCGAAATCAATAAATATTTTAGAACATTTAATTTCAAATATTGTCTTAAACTTGTCTATTTACTCAAAGCACCTCGCACATGTTCCTATCTTGTCAAGCACATTATCGTAACGCTATTAGCCCGAGGAATAGAATATATCACTCTGTTTTAAAACCTTTTGTCATTACTGAAATATAAATGCCAACAATTCTTTAATACGCGTCCCTGTCTCATATAAGCAGACAGTGGCGTTATATATATATTTATATAAATAAATTGTGTGAAATTATTTAAAACTAAATGTGATCTCTTATTTTATTTGATTCCTATCACTGTCTCGGTCTATATATATATATTTTCTGCATTTCTTTTGTAAATCCATAGACGTTAATTAGCCACCCAAACTTATCTTAGTATAGAGTCTTTTGTTTCTCCCTGACCACCAGGCACCGGTAAAAGGTTATACTAGTTGTAGCATCAGATGCGTTATCACGTAGGTGGCGCTGTGAAATTTGGACTTTAGATTCGAACTTAGTATATCTAGAAGGCAACCCCTCCTAGAATGTTCAGTTTAGTGTCTGGGGTTTGAATTATGCAGTGTGTTAGCGAGATAGACGATTCTGACCGTTACATAGTAAATTTTTTTTTTCCGGGTCCATGGCTTGCCCAAACGTGGAGCCTCGAATATTTAAACACCCACATCCCTGTAGATCTTAATTATTTAAACACCCACATCCCTGTAGCTTAATTTTAGCATTTTGTTTTCGCATTTAATCACTCAAATCCTTTATATTTTGATATATAATATTTTTCAAACTCTATATTATCTATTTGCGTGTATATTTCATATATTTTGTTTGACTCGGGCATTCAATTACTTATCCTATATAATCAGAACTTGTCCAAACATGCTATAGTGCGATACGAGCCATCTGTATTATCTGTATTTATTGTTTCACTTAAATCACGCTATGTACGCATAGCGTAAATTACTTAAATATTGTCCCAAGTGAATATTGTGACAATCTATGAAGATTTCAAATATTGTATTTTTCTATCAAAATAAAGTTTTATCGGCTCAACGCGCAATATAGCATAATGATAATTTTGTACGGTAATGACCTAGATATAATAGGCTATCGTATGGAATTCAGAAATAATTATAAATCAAATGTTGTAATCAATAAAAAAAAAATGCGAATGTTTTAACGAGTGCCCGTAGTTAAATGGAATAGTTATTAAAATTAATTTTGGGAAGCTAACAGTCTATGGATATTTTTAACTGGTGACATGGCGCCCAAGGGTAATTTCACTAAACGGAGTTACTTCTAAAATAAATTTTGTCACCAGGCTCAATTCTTTTGTATGAAATTTGTTTTTTTTAACGTGTGTAAATTTTTCTTAGACCAAATAATGAGACGTGAATCGGATCAATAATTATGTAAATAAATATATATGTTTGCAAATCTTAAATAAGAGGGAACGAAATAATTATACCCGGATCTAGCGAATGTTTATATATATAAATAAATTTGCTTGAGTTTAAAAATATATATGTTAGCGAAATATTTTTGACAGGTAGAATTTAATAGATTTATATATATACGGGCAGTTAAAAATATATATGTTGGCAGCAGATTTAAGCGAGAAATTTTAGCAGTAGTAAGAGGGCAGTAGTTGGGGTTTTAAGTGATAAATATAAAAGCAGCAATTAGGCCAACAGAACCGAGAGGGAGATAGCCTATTAGCCATTAATAAAATTGTAAGTAAACGTAATAATCGCAGAGAATTAAACAAGGAAAAATAATAAGAGTATTTTTTTTTACCGTATTAGTTTTAATAAGCTCCACGTAAAACAGTTTAAACATTTTCTTTATCAGTGCGATACATTGTGTTAAAGATATATTAATATAGTTAGCGATAAAATAAAAAGTAATCATCATCATCGATCACGATAATCATCCAAGGCCATGGATAATATGGAGAACAACCACGATGAACAAGAACTGGACCCATCTGGATTTTTTGAATCTCCTCCAATAAGTATGAGACCTGTCCAGCAAACGAGCCAGGGTGATTTCAATCGGAAATATCTGGAGGAATTGTATAGGAGAAGCGAAGAGAGGGCAAGAGAGCATGAAGAGGAAGCCCGAAGAAAAGAGGAAGAGTATAAAACATTTAACAGGCTGCTTCTCGACGAAATTGTCAAAGTAAAAAAAAAACAAAAGGGCTCTCGAACTTAATATTGAAGAATGCTACCTAGAAAACTGGAAAGAGTACAGAACTACAAATCAGAGCTGTCAGCCCTTTGGCAGCAATCAACCAATTTCTCAAGTCAACAATAGTACAAGAGATGCAGCCTGCAGTACATTAATTTCAGACCTTAGGATTCAAACCCAGATTGATAAAATAATCACCATTCAGATATTTTGAGGAGAAGTAGGGGAAAATCCTCACTCACACTTGGATAGCTTGCGGGATTTTTTTTCTCTGTGTAAGATGAACTGTCGCGAACAGACTGTGATCGCTAGCCATTACTTATATGGCTATGCACGAGATTGGTGGGGCATGTTGACTAAAAAACCGAGCGACTTTGCCAATTACTCTAACACATTATTGAAGTATTATTGGAGTGAGGATCGGCAGAGCGTGATTCTAAATACGATTTGCCAGGAGAAATATGAAGCAATCAAAGAGACTTGCATGCAATTTTTCATTCGCCTGGTAAACCGATTTAGATCACTCACCGCGTTCAAGTTTTCAGATTCCTACATCATCCGTACAATCCAACTGAATATGCCATTACCTGTCCAACGGCTTATGGTCAGCAGCAGGATCAAAGATGTGGAAGTCATGGCGGAATTTTTGATGACGATCAACTATGGCCCATGGAATCTCCACCGTCAATCAGAACAAAATATGATGGGAGGGAATACGAGACCCAAAAGAACTGTGTTAGCACAACCCCACAACGCTCATCCTCCAACAAAAGGAAGCCTCTTAGGGGATATGAACCCCATGTCAATGGTTATCCGAGAAGAGGACCCCACCTGTGGAGTTCCTATTGGTCCGTGTCCAATAATAAACATCGGAGTGGGATCCATTGAACTTCCTGCCCTCATTGACACTGGCAGTCAGATTTCCTGCATTTCAAAGGGATGGTTGCTATGAATGGAAGAACGGAGCGGATGTATACCCAGGTTACCATCCCGTCCCATCCAGATGAAACTGGCTGATGGGAAAAGAACCAAGACTGAAGCATACCAAGTATGGTTAGAAATAATCTTCAGGAAAATAACCATTGGGCACACTTTCCTAGTTATAAAAGGATTGGTCCATGATGTTATAATTGGATCCGATTTTCTGACCCAAAATAAGTGTATCCTTGACTATGCCACGAATTCAATCATGGTCCAGCAAGAGAAGATATATTTTAATGAAGCCGATGTCCTACCTGGAATCCAAGTTCAGTGTATGGAGGCCAGCATCGATGAAAGCACCATCAAAGATAAGGTCAAAGAATCGTCACTAGAAACCATCGAGAATCAGTCCCAATTGCATCAACTATTAATGGCAAGTCGGAAAATCTTCTCTCCAATCCCTGGAGAAATTAAAGGTTATGTCCACCGGATTCGTGTGAAGGAGGAAACCCACTTCCAGGCCTGGACATACCCCATTCCTTTCCAATATCAAGACGAAGTGAGCGCTCAGATCCAACAGATGATTACATGGGGGGTAATTGAGAAAGGATCATCACCATATAACAACCCATTAGTGGTTGTGAAAAAGAAAAATGGGTCTATAAGACTGTGTTTAGACACCAGAATGCTCAACAATATCACGATACCGGAACGGGATATCCCACCACCTGTACAGGAAGTTTTTCTCAAATTATCTACAAAGAATATTTTTTCCACATTAGACTTAACTGCTAGCTATTGGCAGATGATATTACACCCCCAAGACAGGAAATACACGGCCTTCCGTCACAATGGGCAAACACATCTGTTTAAGAGAGTACCTTTTGGGCTCATAAACAGCGGCGCTGGACTAATGAGGTGCTTGGACCAAGTTCTATCTGAAGATCTAAAAAAAATTAGTGTGCTATATCGATGATGTGGTCATTGCATCGCGCAACCCTCAGGAACACCTGGAGCACCTGAAGCAGTTCTTTTCTGAATGTGCCCAAAAGAATATTACTGTGAATCTAGAAAAGAGAGTCACTTTGCTCTAAAAGAAATTGCCTTTTTGGGACACATCGTAAATGGACAAGGAATTCGGACCCATCCGGATAAGGTAGAAGCAATCCAGAACTTTCCGAGGCCTATCAATAGAAAGCAGATTAGATCCTTTTTAGGCCTCTGCAATTACTACCATAAGTTCTATCCAGGCTTTGCAAAAGATACCTCCACATTGCTGGAACTATTGAAGCAACACCGTCGGTGGGAATGGAGTGAACAGCACGAGCAAGATTTCAAGAAAATCAAGGACAATTTCCTCCAGACTGTGATGTTATGTTATCCTGATTTCACTCGCCCATTCTATTTGCAGACTGACAGCAGCAAGAAAGGTCTAGGTGTTGTACTGTTCCAGGTTAATCAAGCAGGCCAACATCAGGTCTTGTACTTCAGTAGCCGTACATTAAGAGGTGCAGAAAAAAATTATACGGTCACTGAACAAGAGACTTTAGCCAATGTATGGGCGTGCAGCAAATTCAAGCAGATATTGCTGGAATCGGAAGTAATTATAATTATGGACCACCGGTGCTTGGAATTTCTGAATAAAAGTTATCTAAACAATGATCGCCTTATTCGATGGAGCTTGTCACTGCAGAAATTCCACTACAGAATAATTTATTGTCCAGGCCCTGAAAATATTGTGGCCGATGTATTGAGTCGTCACCCTGTGGAAATTAAACCTTGCAACCCTATGATATCAGACCAGCCGTTAATAATCATGACTAACATGTTGGACCAGGAAATTGAAAAGAAACTTAAGAATTTGCAGTATTGGCAGGAAAAGCAGCCCCAGTACAGAGATTTAATGCAAGAAGTCCAAAGGCAAGGAAACCCTGCTCAAGGATGCACCACTGGTAGGGGGAAAAGGAGATACAGATTGCAAAATGGGCTTTTGCTGCAACAAACTGAGAATCGATTGTGGAAAATTCTCATACCACCTGATTTAAGAAGCCCACTAATCACTTATATGCACAGCCTGGTGGGACATTATGGTCCCAGAAAAACTGAAGAAGCCCTGAGGCGGCAGTTTCATTGGCCTCAGATGTATAGTGATATATTACATACCCTCCGGAAATGTAATACATGCGCTAAAAGCAAACCCCCAAATAAGATCTTCAGTGGTACCCCCGCCTCCATTATCCCATTGGGACCCAACAAGGTATTAGCAGTAGACCACTATGGGCCACTACCATCCTATCGTAGATGTCGGTACCTTTTTGTCACCTACTGACATATTTTCTAAGTATGCATGGGCCTACCCGGTCATCAGGGCAGATTCAAAAAGTGCAATTAGGGCATTACAGTGCAAGCAATTTGTGACTATCGGCAAGCCCGAAGCAATACTCTCAGATCACGGCTCGGCTTTCACTTCACGAATGGCAGACCTGGATAAAGAGCCAAGGTCTCAGGCATGTGATGACATCCATTAGAAACCCCCAATCCCAACCCCTGCGAGAGGGTCATGCCGGAAATTAACCGGCTGTTTCGGGACCCACTTCATCCACGATAACCACTGGGGGCTGGGTCAACCGAACTGAAGAAATTTTTCCAGTATATTAATGGAACCATTAATGAGGCTACAGGGCTAACACCAATGCGTCTTCATTTTGGTAAGCCAGAGCAACCATTAATTAAAATACCCCTGCCCAAGGATGATCAAGAAGTGGACAGAGAAGGGGACTGGCGAGCAGTTCATCATCGTCTGAAAGCCCGGGCAGAAAAAAAAACAGTTAAAGGAAACAAGGTCCTACCAATTTCAAGTTGGGGATCATGTATGGGTCAGAACTCCAAAGCCCAGTAGCTGGGACCAGTGTAAATACAAGAAGTTTTTCCCACTGTATCAGGGTCCATATGTGATAAAGCGGGTAGTGGCCCAAATGCATATTTACTGGAGGATAATGGGGCCATAAGAGGGACTTATAATGCTAGGAGTCTAAAACCCCTTGTATATCACCCACCAGACCCAGGATTATAGTGGTTTTTTTAAAAAAAAACAAAAACACACACAACAACAAAAAAAAAGAAATGGACACGTCACCAGAATAATATAAAAGGAAGAGGGTAGGATATAAACAGTGTTAAATGATTAGTTTTAAATAAAATTTTGTTGGAAGAAGGGGGGGATAGTAAAAAAATGTTAGCTAGATGGTAGAGTTATTAATATGATCCAAGATATATAATTCAGTTTCGTTTCTTCATTATATTTATATCCTGTACATTATGGGTTATCTTGTAAATTTTTTTTTATGCAGGCTTCATAGGTGGACACTTGTGGTAAAGATCTTTTTTTTTAACAGTTTTTTTTGTTCCGTCACTAAGGGAATATGAAACAGTAAAGGTCTGCTTTGCAGATCTTCGTTCCACCCTCTCTCACCTACTCTTACCCTCATACCTTAGTTTGAACCCAATCTATCGTAGTGTGTCTGCAATACACTTATATAC
>JAQFVV010012630.1:1398983-1529209 GCA_028023455.1 Epiperipatus broadwayi
GTAGCAGTAGTAGTAGTAGTAGTAGTAGTAGTAGTAGTAGTAGTAGTAGTAGTAGTATATTTTTATTATTTCCACTACTGAAATGAGTAATCCACCAGACTTGACACACTCAACAGACTGGATGAGGTAGGCCATTTTTAGATTACATTTTCTAGTTCCTTCCATTTTCATGGTAGGCAGGAGCCATAATTTATCTTTGCCTGTCATGATTGAAAATATCTATTAGAAAGTTTTTGCACCCACACACACATTCTTTCCCCTTAAAAAAACTTGATATTTCTGTTAGCAGCTATCAGGCAATTGAGAAAAAAGACCATGGCATTTCTTGATCTTAAACTCAGAGGCAAAAAGCCAATAAACTCACCATGCTGGTTAATGTGTGTTGGTAAGGAGCCCATCCATGTTCATATAGTATATGAATAATCACATAGTAATAACAGCTGCAATAACAAGAATGTATAGAGTGAACATTAGAAATTGCCCTGCTCTGTTTCTTTAAGGCCTCCAAGAGAAATCAAAGGGTCTCCTTTCAGTTAACAGCAAACTCCTTTCTGCAGCTTTTTAGTGCACAATAAATAAAAGCATTTAATATAAAAACTATTTCTATCTCTATCTTGATTTTTTTGAAATTGATTTTAATCTTTATTCTCTGTTATGATATCTTTATATTATTTATAATAATGGCAGATGTTCAATTTATGTATATATAACTATTTGTTGGTGATATTTTTAATAATACTAATAAAATAATTAATAAAAAATTATACTACTATTAATGTAATAATATAACATTCTTAATTAATGTTTTATTTTCACAATGAATTTATAGAAAATACTTAGATTTAATTTTTTATATCAATTAGTTAATATGCATTAAGCATTTATTGCTCTGTGTAAAAATCTTGAAAAAACAATTATCGGTATGAATACATTTCATACATAAAACCACCATCAACTGTTATTTGGCAAACTAAATCATCTATGCAAATATAACAACATTTTCATATAAATATAAGCATGTCAACAAATTTGCTGCTAAAGCATTAGGCTTTTCTCCAAAGCTTCTAGTGATAGTTTATTACCTGAAATATATATATATACTGCAGTGTGACTTTTCAATTTTTTGAAAAATATGATAATTGATCAATGAATGATTTAATAAGCAGTAATTGGTGCTAATATCTCTCTAGAGTTTTTACATATTTTCAAAGTATATTTATTTACCCATTATAATAAAGAATATAAATGAGAATATAATATTCATGTAAATAGAAATAACTTTTAACCTTTGAAAAAAATTATCAAATACTATTAACTGACAATCCCTTAGATCAAACCAGTATTTTTACTAAATCAATAATAGCTCTTTCATTGAATTTTTTTGATAATTTCCTGGTAACCTCAAAGGTTAAAGGTTATTTCTGTTTATATGGATATTATCTTATCATTTTTATTCTTTATTATAATACCTCCATGAAAATATTTAATTAAACATTTACTCATTATATATATATAATATATTTTACATGTCCCAGGGCTATATTATTTCAGACCTCCCCCCTTTAAATAAAGCTTGAATTTTGCAACCCATTCAAGAGGAATTCCTAAATAATATTATAGCTGTCAGGCATTTAAAATATTTTATAGAGATATCAGCTAGTGTTATGCAATGTTTCTCTTTAATATATATATATACATACACCCACATATATATATATATATTACAAATCTAACCATTATATATGCATATATAATTATATATATTTATGTATATGCATGTTTTGGTTTATTTTAGAATTTTTGCTAAAGGTTATTCTATTACTCGTTACCCAACTTATGTAGCACGTTATAAAATGATTCGGCATATTAAAGATAGAGCAAATCCATATAGGTAATTTTTTGTCTTCATTTATTTTCATTTTTAAAAATGCACTAAAATTTTTTTTGTATAGTAAATACAGATATTTTTATATTTGTGTGAGGGTGTATTTTTCAAAATAATATTATCATTCAAGAATAGCAAGCGTTTTTAAAATAAAATTAACAGTAATTATAACTCAGGTGAATGTTTTGATTTTTTTATTTACTTATAGTATTTGAATATTTATATATAGTAACTGAATGAATATAATTTGCTCTACAAGTTTATATTATTTCAGACGTTAGATTTTGCTAGTTCAAAATTTCATAAATAAAAATAAGCTTAAATATGTTGCTTTCTCATTAATTACAGAGTTTCTTCTACTACTACTACTACTACTATTATTATTATTATTATTATTATTATTATTATTATTATTATTATTATTATTATTATTATTATTATTATTATTATTATTATTATTATTATTATTATTATTATTATTATTATTATTATTATTATTATTATTTCATATGTCAAATGCGTTGACTAGGAAGCAAACTCGAGCCAGCTGCTAGGAAGGCAGCTATGCTAACCACTAGGCCACCAATGCTTGGCACAGAGTTTCTATTATTTAAGATAAATGCATTAATTATTCAATTTATAATATCAAACTGTTTATCATTGCTATTATTTCAATGTCCATATACGAATGAATCAGATGCTCTGTAGGCAATTAACAAAGAAGATTGTTTTTGAAATACACATATCCTGCAATAAGATTTATGTAATTTTTTATGTCACACATAATGGTTAAATGTGTATAACTTATGCCTTGAAAAGTTTGCATTGTTTTGATTTGTTACCTATGCATGCACACAGACCCATATACATATATGAAATCAGATAGTTGTGATTTATCACAACTTCATCAATATTATACTTACATAGTCATTCATTACTAAGTAATTTTAAAACAATGTAATAAAAGATAATGGCAGCTTTTTAAACTGAAAGCATACAATATAAACTCTTTCAATGTACAAACCAAAAAAAGTACATAAAAAATAATTACCCTTTTTTTAGTAACCTCATATTAGATATTTGCTTAAATTTATGTATAGTACATTTTTTGTAATTGCAATCTTCCATAATAATCTTTTTAATATAACAAATGTTCTAATTATAGTTTAAATGTGATATTAGAAATTATCAAAGTGAATAAATTTAGATGTCATCTGATCTTTAAAATTCTGATGCAACATCATAACCATCCTTAGAACGTATACAAAATACAGTTGATGATTAAAAGAGGGCAAAAGTCCACATTAAAAATTTTAAAGATTCAAGGAAAAGCACAGTATGAGTAAAATTTCATTAATGTTTATTTATGTAAAATAACATTCTGAATCCAAAACATTTTTAATTTCAATAACTACAAATGATATTTAAAAAAAAAACAGAAAAAATTTCTTGTTTTAAAATGTTAAAAACATATAATTCAATGATTAAAAAAGGGATCATTTTCAGGTTATTAAAATAAAAATCCTAAAAAAATATTACCAAATCTTCATTATCAGTTATTTAGAAATCTAATAAAAAGACAGTCTTTACTTTTAAGAGTACTTTCAAATTTGAAGATATTTACTAAGGCAAGATACAGGGATAGGGAAAGCAAGATATATATTTTTATTTAAATGAATAATTTAGTGTATTTAATGCAGAGTTATCTATTGGAAACTTGATTAATTAATGATGTTTAATTCATAATTTTTGGGGAGATAAAATTTTATCTTGCTTGTCTATTTAATACCAAAATAAATAAGGATATATTGTTCAAATATATTATTGTAAATATATAAAAGTAAGAACCACAGTTTAATTGTGCAATAGAACCTTTCAAATGTTACTAATATTATTTCAATGAAAAATTGGAATTGTTCAGATCTAATCGAGCTTAATAAATATACTTTTCCTAAATATTATCCTTTATGTGGTCAAGTTAAAGTATGATAGATTCTTCATTATCACTGAGGTGATATTTTCACTTTTTTGTTTTCATTAGGCAAAAAGTAATATTAATGTTAAATTTGTAAAAATAAAATAAAAATAAACAAAGGTATGTCAAGCTGCATAACATGGATATAAATATAATGGTTTATTTACAATCCTAATAAAACAATAAGTTTAACATTCCATCTTAATAACATAAAAACACATAAATTTTATATAACTTTATGTAACAATAAACTAAAACATGGTATTGCTCCATGCTAGGAAAACCACAGTCTAACTTCTTTTCTTAATTTGTCAAATGTTAGATCTGAAATAATTTTCAAGAACTAACTCCTCAGAAAATGAACTAACATTAATTGATGTAATTTCTGTAAGGATAACTTCATAGGAATAGTTTATTTTATTGTCAATTATTGTTCCTCTGTTTGAGAAAAAATGCCCATGCTAATCTTTTGGATAAATATTACTAGGAGAAATATTATTAGCACACTAATATGGCTTTCACAAGTTTCCCTATCATATACCAAAATATAAATTGTCTCACATATATATTTATATTGTAACAGTATGAAGTCTTGGGTGAACCTGAGATGATTGCACTCATCATCAACCCCAAGTCAATACAAAATTTAAATTAAATATAAATAATATGAATAAATATGATCAATGAGAAATCAACACCCTACTAACTAAATAATTATACTTTTACCAGCATCACACAAAATCAAGAATCATTCATCATCATGAATGATCAACAACAAAAATAAATCAACAATCAATCTTGTGACTGGATTTGAAATGAGGCTATTATAGACCAGGCTAATTATTTAGCCATTGCCAACTTGAGGCATATTATTTAAACAATAATTTGGATACATACTTAAATGATAATCCATAAGGATATAACAATTAAAAAAATAATGCTGGGTTACTAAAACATGCTGACCATCATCAATGATCTGGCCACTTTGTATTTATTACTGTATTGGCCAACTATAAACTTAATTTCTAAATAATTAAAATGAAATGTAGTGCATGGATTTTAAAGGATGTCCTCTTTATGTCAACTAGGATCATCATCATCTGGATATCCACAACACTAAACATAATCCCCTTTTATATAACAGACTATTATGCATGAATCCAGCTCAGACAGCAAAAGCTCTATAACTGTTACTGTGATCAAGAGATATAATACAAACATATAATATTCTAAAACTATATAGGATTGAGTAAATTCACTGGAATAACTTTAACAATGAAATATCGATTTATTAATAATTAAATTAAAATGAAATTAAAGTCAGTAGAATACAGCTAAGCCTCCTGATTTTGATTAATACCAAAAAGAAATCCACTATTACATTGTAATTTACGGATACATCCCAATAGGTTTACATAAAATACCTATATATCAGTACACAGATGTGCCTGTATAATATAAAAAGAATATATTTTAATTGTCATAAACTAATAATAAAACTATGATTAATTTTAACATATATGTGTCTACCTGATACGCATGTATATGTCTCACAGACATGCTGTAATGTATGGGAATTGTCATATAATAATAAAAAAGCTATCATATTTTAGTGATAAATAAATAATGACTGTTTCCACATATATATGTGGGTACCTGTTGAAATGTGTGCATACACTGCCATTTATATCATATATTTTAATTTGTCAAAATAATAAATTTATTAAAAATATATTTTTCACAGTTATTTCCATATTAAAAATATACATAAAATCCATGCATACATGGGTATATATATAAAAAAGTAGGAATCAAAGTTATTAATTCATTCATTATTTCTAATGGTAAAAAAAATTTTTCTTTTAAAAAAAGTTATCATCATTTGGAAAGTTTTACTTAAAATTCAGGACCTTGTGGCCTCATTTTCAATATTTAAAAAAAAATCCTTGGAGTTTTTCTCTCCCTCTTTTTTTTACTGAACAATATTGGGAACAAATAAGTTTCTAGACACAAATGTGATTTTTTTTCTTCCTTGTTTTATTTTTTTGTTGACAAGTCATTTTATTTTTAAAATTTGTTAATTAAAAATTTTAACTGCCATTTTTAAGAAGTTATTTAAAATACTATTTTCTCAGTATATATAACACTACTCACAAGCTTTACTTTATATATATGATGCAGTATCTGTACCTCTCTGTATATAGATAAAACATTATACATATAAACTAATTCTTCAGCAAGCTGATGAACTTTCTGGGTAAAGTGGTCCCTACTAATCTTCAGAAAAGGTATAATCTGATAACTATTGACCTGCAATGAGCTCCCTTCAGTCTCTATGCTATCTAATACATACATATATTAGGTTATAAACCACATAAAAGTTGGGTCTTGCTTCCATGTGAATCCAAACACTACCATTGTAAACTCATAGCAGCAACTAGATTTGCACTGTCTTGCCTTTAGTTATATCTTCATAGTAACTCTGTATAACTCTAAAATGTTAAAATCTCTCCTCTAATCTTTTTTCCAATCTTTTTATAGTCAGGATGGAATTTTAAAAAAATACACAGTAATTAATAGTAAGTTTTCTTTATCTTGAATGAAGAAAGTCAATGACTCTTTTCAATTCAACTTAATTCTCTCAAAAACAATTTTGTAAAATTTTTATCAAAATGTTATACAAGCATTAATTTAAAAAATTTGCTTTTATTAAAATGGATTGTGTAATTTTATAATTACCAGTATATCTATTGTAACATAAAACATGCTTTTTTTAATTTCAAAATGAGAATAAAATATTAATTAGACACTTTTAAATGTTTAATTTATAATAAATTATTTTAATTCAAAATTATTTAATCCTTAACTGTTATTCCAGTGTAATATAAAAAATATTTACAAAAATTTTTTATTGACTTTATTTCTACTTTTCCTTTCAATTTTATATATAATATATATGCACACACCACTATGTTGTTGTATGCCATGAGACACATAACTATCTCAATACACACACACATCTATGCAATTAAATAGTTCATAGTGATGGTTTTTGGGGGTAGGTTTCCACTCATGATGCAAACTATGCTTTCTTTTGTACAACCTATGCAGTCAAATATTGGCTTCAGGGTAACAAGAATGATGCTGCAATATTTTATGGCTTTTTTAGTAATATAATTTAATTACTGCTGAGCTTTGGTAATCTATTCATGGACAAAGGACAAAATTTAATTTTCCAACATTTACCACAAATGTTGAGGCTATTCTCTATGAAGAATTGCTTAACTTTTTTAAGCATTGTCCAAATATTACATAATGTACTATATTTTGTTTAATACTAACAATTCATTTACTGGAGTTTATACATTTAATTGTTTTTATTTTATTTTATTTCCATTAAACTAGAGAAATCTAAATATTATATTTAATAAATGATATCACAATGTATATTTTTCTATTTATTATTAATCACTTTTGTGCTTCCATAATAGTTATGGCTCTAGGTATGCACCATCATAAAAGTGTTATTAATTACTCATGTTCTTTTTCCTAGTTTCCACCAGTGATTTTTGTGTGTGTGTATATATATATATATATACAGATTTTCAGATTCTTTACATCTATCCCTCTATCTTATTCAACTAATACACATGAATAAATACATGTGAAAAAGATATGTATGTATCCAAAACTCTCCATACAATAGTGCCACTCTGTGCTAACCAGAGTAATCAATAGATGCCAGAAGGCTTGTGCATAAAATCCCTATCTAGTGCCTACTCATCTAATATCCCCAGACTAGTTTCTGGCTTATGGCCATCATCAGTGAGGAAACTAGTCTGGGGATATTGGATGAGTAGGCACTAGATAGGGATTTTATGCACAAGCCTTCTGGCATCTATTGATTACTCTGGTTAGCACAGGGTGGCACTACTGTATGGAGAGTTTTGCTTTTGTTTACAACAATTATGTGCTAGTATGAGATGGTGATCATGTGATGTTTATATGTATGTATCCTGATTATCAGTTGTATAAGAGAGAGTAGATAAATTAGGGAGCTTAAAAGTCTGAATTCAAATCGCTTCTAATTACATTAAATTTAGTATAGACAATATACTTGTATTTAAATATTCTGTATTTGTATATGTCATAATTACAAATGGTTGTAACCTGAACTTAATGTTAATTTGATGTATCTATATATAAAAAATAGAAATGACTTTCTTTACTATGTGTTATCAATATCATTATACTATCCTTATTTATTTATTGATAACTTATGAAATGGGAAATGTAACAACTGATATTAATATGGACAAATTTAAAATCTTGCATCTCATTCAAAACAGCCAATAAGATGGTACGAAATGTCCATTGATTGTTTTTTTTAAAAAAAATAATTTAAAAGGGTTCTAAGTTATTGATATTATATATTTGACTTATTATTATTATTATTTACTCACATATGTATTAGAATGAGTAAAAATGACTTTATTTTATATATTTTATTTATTGGTTATATTGAATAAGATATTGAGTACATTTTAGTTTGGATTTAAATTTAACACTTATTAATGCTACTTGTCAGCTTGCCCATCTTTCTAAATTCTGAGAACATAAATAGAAAAAAAAAAGTAATAAATAGAAATAGTCATTTTATATTTGCTGACTTTCTAACAAATAAGGGCAGGGCAATGATAATGACAGCACAAAGAAAAGAAAGTCATTTCTTTTTTTTACATGTAGTTTGAAAGTTTTATATTTATTAATATATCTAAATATCTAAATAGAACACCGTTTAGTTGCAGTAAGCCTTAGATGTCTTCAATGCCCCAGGAAACTCAGTGGTCTGTCTTTTCATTCTATCCAAGCTATCATCCTACAGAAAATGTTTAACACACTTCATAACCTCACCCATGCTTTTGCGTATCACGATATTATAAATAAGGTAGTCCCAACTGACCAGCCTCCTCCTTATCCCAAATCCTGGATATTAGCTTTAATCCATTGTCTAGAACAACATCAAGCCATTACTACAAAGTCCAACTTTGATCAGAAAATTAAGCTCTGGGAAGCTTATAATCTCATGCATCCAAATCAACAAAATTTATCAACCAGCCTTAAGATTAATAATCATAAACTATTACATCTCCTCAAAAGATGCAGACTTGAGGCAAACTCTTCAACTTCACTGTAAAAATTAACCTGTCTCCTACCCACCAATTCTTTCCTGCATTTCAAAAGAGTATATAACAAGATCAATCCAATCTGCAGCCTGTGCTCAATGGAACATGAATCAATTGATCATATTATTCATAAATGCACACAGATAAAACCTACAAGAAAATTCATCATCTCCAAAGTCTCACTTAATAGTGAGCTCATATTATCACCAGACAAAGCAACACAGTCTGTCACTTATTCAATAATCAGAATTTCTTTATTCATCCTGCATATGCTTTGGATAGTCAGATGCAAAATGCTAATTCAATTGCCACAACCAAACCCAAACTCCCTATTTATACATTTAATCAAAGAAATTAAAAAGTGAGATGAGCTCTTCTCCACAACCAAAACTTTCAATGACACATGGTCTCTCTTTTCACCAACATATTTGTCTGCAATAGCAGTTATCACACATGCCATCTCATCCCCTAAACAAATCAAGTTATGTTTAAATCACTAAACTCAATAATTTTTCCACCCATTAAAACTTTGATACATCTAACTCATATTATCAAAGCAATCTTGACCACTCTGCATCCTTGTATTTCTTACAACAATTTAAAGGCTTGTAATAGAAGAACATTCATTATTAGCAAATCATGTATAACAACCTTAACCTCTTCTCCTTATATCATCTGATTTTCTTGTTCTTGTTCAATAATGTAACATACCTTTTAAATAAATTAAGTTTTGAAATGAACTTTTAGTTTAATAACATGAGGAGTGGGGTAGGTGGAGACAAAGTAATACCAATTCCTATTACTTTTCCTGCACGATTTAGTCACAAAATTCTTACCACCCATATTGTTTTATATTTTGTTCATTTCCAAACATTAAAACAGGCAAAACTCACTATACATGTTGCCACACACTGCAAGCTAGAGTAATCAATGAATGCCAGAAGGCTTGTGCATAAAACCCCCATCTAGTGCCTACTCCTTCATAACCCCAGACTAGTTTCTAGCTTGCAGTGTGTGGCAATATGTATAGTGAGTTTTGCCTGCTATAACAGTTATAAGCAAGCATAAAAAATGGTGATCATGTGATATTTATCATTTCCAAACATTTTATTTATAGCTTTGAGTGTTTATACTAATTCTACTAAATGTATTAATTAAACACAAAAATGCAAAAACACTAATTATTATTTTTATCTTAATAGAGTGATGCTACAACTTATAAATTAACTAATATCTGTGCAATTAATTATTAAACACTCCTAACAACATTTTCAAATTAAGCACTGTATATGTATTAAATTTGAATTGGCAATTTTACATTTTATTAGGTTATATTTATATAAGGTTATAACCTTAGTGTGCGAGCCTTGTGGGCTTAATTTTATTACAAGAGAGACCTCAACAAATCTTAACACAAGATTCAACTTTATAAAGATAAGAGTAGCCAACTCTTATCTTCAACCTATTTTTCTAATTATATAGGCAAATCTAAAGCATTTTGATTTGGGAGTGTGAAACTAATAAATTCTTCGTTGATTATGTCCTCTATTTCTGTTATACATTAAGGTTCGAGAAATCTTTTGATTTACAATGAGTCAATATTCAGATCTTAAATTTAGAAATATTTTAAATCAATTTAAAGTTGTAAATATTAATTCTCATTAACCACATAAGTTGACATTGCCCTCAATTAATATTTACAAATTTTATTAGGCTAATACATTTCACAGGCTAAAACTTGCATTTATATCTGTAATATAGGCAGGATTCGAACTCAGACTTTCACACGACCCACTACTCTCAGTGCCATCTCATATTGCTGACCCACCTGATCACACACATGTTGAAAAGATAAATAATCGCCAATATATGTATTTCATGCTAAACCAGCAATCATCAGTTGGTCCAGATTATTATCTCACACATATATATATAGTCAGTGCTCAGCTTTATATTAAGATAGCCAATCTTCATACTTTAATGGACAGGCTTCAAACTATTCCAACTCACAACTCTTCAGCCTTCCATTTCATTGAAAATCTGTTGATGGAACGTTCAAAACCCTTGTTAATGCCAAGGTTGTCATTCTACCCATGTTGACATATTAGTCATTCTGACCCCTCATGTACAGGAGAATAATCGATTATACATACATATGTGAGGGATGGGCAGACCTTTTATACACTTTATATAAATTAATACATTGCACAGGCTAAAACCTGCATTTATATATGTAATATAGGCGGGATTTTTTTATTATTAGGTTGTAAAACTGCTAATAGGAACAGCGTAATATACCTTCTGCTGCAAAATTATAATTGGTGAGATAACTAGTAATTTAACTAAAATCGATTTTATGGAAGAAATTGTTATTTAATTTGTACTGTCATTTGTTTTCAATTTTAATTATACATACATTTAATAAACTTTCTTAATAGCAAAAATAGATAAAAGTGTTTATGTTTTATCTTTATTTTATCTGTTTTTAAAAAAATATTTATTAAACATAATTATACTCAGGTTATTTTCCTTGACCTTATCCTATTTGTAATTAGTTTGCTTAAACGTTTCGAGGGTTAACTAAATAAAGGTTTATTTTGTATGTTAATTTTGTTAACTATATTTTTGGCTGGTAAAGCCAAATTCGTAGCATTCGAGGGGTGGCTGGGTATGTTGTGTCATTTAAATATACAAGGCTAACTTATTCATATTAGTAATTTAAATATTTCATTTGTTGGAAGGTTGGCTGCTACTCTCTTTTTTATTAATGGTCTGGTTGTACATTAACAAAATTAATATATGGAATAAACTTATACTTAGCTAATGTTCGAAATTTGAATAAACTAATTAAACATAACTATAATCTATGATACAAATTAAACATTGAAATACAAATACTGAAATCATAATGCATTAAATAAATATATATAACCTTGAATTAACACATATATGCATAGCGGTGTGATCTTTCCTATAACTGAAGATAGTAGAATATGAATAAAAATTTATCCATTATCTGGTGTGAGAATTGAAATGATGGATAGTTGTGATATAATAACTATAACTAATTTATAAAATATTATTAAATATTAATTTTGAATAAAACGTATTATATTTTTAGAAATGCGAAGTTGCTCTATCGTGAAAAACGATTTTCTAAAGATGGTTTAAATAATCTCCATGAATATTCCAAGGTAGTGAGAATCATTATGGAACAGCTTTATACAAAAATTATTGCTGATGTTGTAGAAAAAAATAAGGTATGTGATTTTTTTAATAATAAATAGAAATAAAATAAAAAGATCACACGCTTTCTCTTTTGTTTTATTCTTTATTTTCTTTGATTTTTCTCACTATATATGTTAAATGACATTTATGATATCTACTAATATTAAATATCCTAACCAAAATATTGGTTTATAAAATCACCAAAATTTCTAGATCAGCTGAACTGTATTGTACAATTTACTGTCCTAATCTTGACATGCACAGTTCTTCACTTTAGTACACATTGCTACACCGCTGCACTGTTAAATGCTACACTTCTGCCCTCAGTATTACAATACTTTATAAATGTATTAATTAACTTCCATTCCACCAACATAATCTTTTGAAAACTTATAAATTAACATTGCATTCACATGGAAAGAAGAGGTTTTACAGCAATTGGAAAAACAAGAGTTCTATGAACAGAACAGGAACTTCTTCATAAGTCTTGGGTTAATGGTGGGTCTCATGGAGAAGGAGATACTCTCACATTAATTATATAAGCAGAGGAATTTTAAATTACTTATGACTTTTTCCAATCTGATGAGATTTAAAGCTAATCCAGATAATCTTATCAGTAAATTAAACCATAATGTTGAATCAAATCTGATGATGATAAAATATCCAAAGAAAAGTATTATAAAACATATATATATATCTGAGATTTATTTTCCTCCCAAATAATCTTCAATTCATTACAAAGCACACACAAAAAAAGTAAATTGATCGAGTTGTAAAAGAGCATTTAAGTATAATATTATACAGGAGCTTGATAATAAATATTTTGACACTACTAAAGAGATTAAAAATTAAAGATTCAAATGTTTTGTTTAAGTGCAAAAAAATAAGATAAGAAAATATATAAGAGATTATGAAGAAAATTGTCTTTTTATAACCAGGACAAAAGATTTATCAACGATGACAAATTTGTATCAATTAACAGTGTTTGAAAATTTCTATGCTTTGATCTTTAAAATTGATGATGATTATGATAATGGTATTTATTTTTTGTCAGTGAAGAAATTGCTTTGAAAGGAAAAAAAAAGTTGCTTAAGGAAAAAAAAAACATAAGATGGAATTAAGAAATATGAAACTTTCTGTAACTGACAACTTATCATATTCTGGCAAGATTTTTCTACAACTATGTGATTACATATATGTTGCTATCTTCTTCATTTTTTCATTTGTATTATAGCTTCTGTGATTTTGATTCAGATTTTATATCTAAGAAACTTCAACTTAGTTAATGATGATTCATTAGGTCAATGTCAATTCAGAAAATTTAATTCTACAAATCCTAAATTATGATAAATATCCAATTTATATTAATATTTTTCTATAATAATTTGAAGTAAATTTTGTTATGATTTATAAAATAATAGTAAATGGCTATTATATACTGTACACATTAGACATATGGGTAACAACATATAAAAAGGGAAAAAAGTAGACTTTCTGATGAAAACTGATTTTGCCAGAATGCATCTCATCCATATGCTATTACCCTTTAAGTTTTAAATGTCTAAGTGGGAAAAATTGAATAAATAATATTATGAATTTAATAAATATGTCATTTTTTAAAACTGATATTAAAATGAAATATTACCACATGTTTGAATTGAAATGTTTTAATGGATGTGTTTTACCAGTCCTTACTTATAAATTTGAAACTTGGACAGTTAATAGAAGAGCGTGGCAGAGATTTCAGAATATTCAATAGTGTATAGAGAGATGTACTTAATAAAAGAATAGATGGGTATCATTGACATCATTGAAAGAATTAAAAGTCAGAAATGAAACTGTTTTGGACATAGATCTTGAATTTTTTTGGACCCCAAGAAATTGTAAAATCTTTGAAAGATCTAACTCGTGGATGAAGAGATAAAATAGGAAAATATATTGGTATATGGAATAGAGAGACTGTGTATTAAAAAAAGTGAATTGACCTTGGAGAGATCATCAACTAACGAATCAATAAAGGTTGAAGATGATAATGATATTAATGTTTGATTAAATTTAAAGTTTAATCTGGTGTAAGACAATGTTGTAAAGTGAATGCTGTGTCACATTTATAAACTGAATTCTAGTAAACATCTATAGTATTATCTCAGTTATCAATAATGAAAGGCTGATAAGTTATTATCAGCTAGAGGATAAAGTTATAAGTTAATGTGATTCAGTCAGATGTGGCTTATGAGTTGACAATAAAAATAAAATGTACTGTTGTACTTATTGATGCAGAAAGTGTCATATTTTGTATAGTTTATTTTTATAATACTCCAAATATATTTTCATACTAATTCCAACCAGAAATCTTCAGATCCCAAATACTTCAATTTACCACTACAGAACAGACAAGGCAATCAGCAATTACTTTGTCAACAATTTGTTTGTTTATGTTTTCATTTTACATAGATTTTATTTCTTAATGTTTTTGTTGTGATAATATATACCCAAAATAAACACAAATTCACACAAGTAAGATTGACATTGATTAAGCTTATATACAATATGTATTTACATATATTTACAACATCTTTCTCCTGATACATTGGCTAGGTAGAGCAGTATTTGCCATTCAACTGTTGAAAGAAGAAACTTCAGGTGGTCTTCTAGAGATGGCTAACACTTTCATTTGTACCATGACATCTCCCCTCACATTTAGGTAGGGTAAAACTTCCAACTGTAGCATGACAACTTGCCTCATGTTAGATTTAATTTCTAAAACCGTTTCAACATGAACTTGCTTCATTGCTCCAATAATATTGAGAACAATGTGCACACTACAATTCAGTTCTTTCAATTATTTGTTATCTGGCTTTATCTTCAAATGAACTGCCTATATTTAACAAGATCTCCTTCCATAATGAAATCAATCAGATTCATTGAGCATCATCATCTATTGGTCTATTTCTGCCATTGGATAAATCTTATCTATTTATATATCCATTGTTCATAGTAATGCATGCTGAATACAATCAAGATAAGATTGAATCTGGATGAGTTCATTAATTGAAGGTAAGTTGAGCCATAACATTAAATATCTCTAACCAAAATTAGCCCTGAAGGATGTAGCACTAGATAAGTTAAGCATAACATTCAAAATTCCTGGCCAAATTATTCCTGTAGTATGTGGTCACTGAGATTCATTGGTTGTGATATGTGTCACTGTCTGGATTTTTCAAGTCTAGTTCCATTATCATCAGATTCAGTAACTTCATCAGTAGGTATGGTATTTTCATCAGCAGGTCTGGTGTCTTCATTTGTAGATCTGGTGCCCTTGAATCTTATTTACTCTTGATTGCTCACTGGTGGCACATAGTTCAGCTTTATCTGATCTCTGAGCCTGTAGTGTTATTATCTATCTGTTGTTTAAACCACTATTATCTGGAATTCTTTTATCTTTATCGCAAATGTTGGCACCCATTTGGTGGTTTTGCTATACATAAAACATAGACCTTTGGAATCTATTTGGCACTTTAGAACTTTTGTTTTCATAACCATGTTGACTAGGCCTACAGACTGATATATTTGTCCTAGAGTTTAAACCCAGTTTATTATCTGCCACAGTTAATTAACCTTTTTGATTTTATTTTTTTTGAGCTGGTTCACATTAATTACTATAAGGATCAAGTGCTTGAACTTGTCACAGCCCAATATAAATTGCTGTTTGTCTGCACACACAACAAGAGGCAGTATATTATTTTACTAGGCATAGTAATTTTAGTTTTCACCAAGAGTGATAATTGATTACCTTTATAATCAATAATAAGTCTACTGCTATGATGCAAGCAATAATTATTTTTTTCTGTTAATAATACTCTTTGAACAGAAAAACTCTGAAGGTAGAAAATTCGAAGCATCAGAACTGCTTGTGCATATAATATCTCATATGTTTGAGCACTGCAAATCATTGTGAATGTCACAAATTTTAATTCAGGCTTTTTAATATGATTAGTCTGCATGAAGAAAAGACTGAATAGCCTGAATTAAACATTTCTAATGAGACAATTATAGCCATTTAAAATTTTTTTTCCAACCATGAGAGGGGAAAAAAATTTGTGAATCTGTTATTCTTAAGAGAGCAAAAATATTTGACTGCACCAAATCTTTTATGTTTATATATACTCAGAATGTATAAACATGAACTCCCTTAAGTATGATGAAATATTTATTAAACTTATGTATATACAATATATATTTACATATATTTTACTCAAAGTAAACATGAACTCACACAAACATAAAATATGTATTTGTATATATTCACAATATATTTTACATAAAATGTCTACTATACCATTTGTTCAATATATTGGCTAGATAAAGTATCTAATTATCCTGCAACTATTGAAGTAAGGAACTTCAGATGCCCTTCTAAAGATGTTTAACATTTATGTGGCAGCTTGCCTCATGTGTAGGTCTGGTAACATATCCAGATGTACTGTGACAGCTAGTCTCATATTAGGTTTATATTGTAGCAACTTCCAATTCAGTGTTAAATGGCTTCATTGCTTTAACAATACTGAGAACATACAAACTGCCACTTGGCTTTGACAAGTATTTGCTGTTCGTACCTCCAACTGAACTGCCTATTTATAACCAAATCTTCCAAAATGTGAGCTATTGAATTAACTGAGTATAATACTTATTGATCTGCTTCTAATGTTGTATATATTATCTATTCATATATCTATTGGACTATAGTGATGAATGCTGAATCCAATCAAAATAAGACTGAATCTGGACAAATCCATTAGTTGAATGTAAGTTGAGTTATATCAGCTCTGATACTTCTCTTGTGAATCTTGATAAAAAAAGTATATCCTCTATGATAATGGAAAATGATGTAACTTTATAATAATATAGCTACAACAATGCAGAGCAATTTCTAAAATGAAAGTTGTATCAGTAAAAGAGTGTGGATAAATGAATAATGGACTGCAACCAGTATTGTAAACTACAATTTCTTATAGAGCAAAGAATTGTCTGAGAAATTTTTTTAGCCAAAAATTAAAAAAGATGCAGAGAAGGTTACATAAAACAAGACTAGTTATTAATCAAATGAAAAGCAAATTTTGGGTTTATGATAGTAATTTTATAACAAAAAAATATTTCTCTCTCCAGTTTATGCAATATATATATCTAGTTTAGAATGATCTATAGTAAGCTTAAGTAATCAGTACTTAGCAGATGACAGGGCATCTAAATTTTCATCCCCAAACCAGTTCCTGCTTTTTGCCCTTTATGACTGAGCCTTTTTCAATCAAAGTAGGATGTAATGCAGTTAAGTATTTAGTATAATATTAATAATGTTTTTAAATATTGCATTACAAAAAAGTGTGTAAGCTGATTACAAAAGTTCGCCATGTCTATCAAACTTCCCAAATCTGTTATCTTCTGTTTATCATTTTCTTCTTAAGCATTTAGACTCTTTAACAGAATGCTCTGCAAAATGTTTTGGAATATAGAATAAAATATTTATAATGTAGATGTAAATAAGAGTTTTTACTGACAAAATTTACAAAATAAGTGGTTCTTAACTTTATTTGTGGTTAAAACTATTTATTGCTAAAAGGCTAGGTCATGCATAGTTTAGTATAGTGACAGATTCTAGAACTCATTATCTATAAATCATGTCTCAGCCATCACTTTTGTTGCTTAAACGTCATATGAACTCCCACTGCAATAAACAACTTGATTGTTTTTTATTATTGCTCAAATTGGCATTTTAAATAGTAATAAAAATTCAAATCATCAGTTGTTTAGACATTAATGCTTGACATCAAAGAGACAAGTTGAATTTTGAGCCCATGACTCCCTCATTCTATGGTTGTTTGCCAATTATTTCACAAACCTGCAACCATTTAAATATAAATACCATTTTTTAAAAATTACTTTTATTATATGTTATATAAATAAATATTGCTTTATAATTAGTAACATTTTCTTCTGCTTTTTTTAAATAATAGGTAGAAGTTGTACGCGGTGCTACAAAGAATCCAAGAGTGACCCGAAATCTAACAACAAGAAAACGTTTCTTCGTAACATCTTTAAATTTTACTGAATAAAGCTATAATTTTTAATAGATATTTTATGGGAAAAACATTTATAAATAATATGTCGATTTATTGCTGGCTATGTCAACTGACTGTTAGATCTGAATATATATTTCAGTTAAAATTTTATTAAATTTCTACTATACTGTAATATAAAACATTAAAAAGCTTATTTTAGCATATGACTCAAGTTGGCCAATATAAAGACCATGGGTCGATTGACAGTTTTAAAAACCTTTTACGTATTGTTTATATTTCTGGATTATTAATTTTTTATATGATTCCATATATTAAAAAAACACCGATATTATTCATTTACAAATCTATTGCACTTTATTTTTTCTTTAGTTGCAAACTTAATAAAGATATTACTAAGCAATCTTTTACTGTAGCAATGAAAAACAAATTTTTGTTGAAAACTGAGAATGTTAACAATAATATAAAAAAAAAAAACTGTCAAGCATTGGTAGTCGAGAGGTCAGCGACAGCTGCTTTACAGGCAGTTGTCCCGGGTTAGCGGGTTCGCTTCCCAGCTGATGCTATGACACATGAGAAAAAAATATATATATAAAAACTGTAAATGCCAATTATTTCTTGAATTTGATATATAATTTATTTATTTTACAATTACGCTTTCAACCTAATTACTTTCATAAAATTTTGAAACAAATATAAAGATTAAAATTAATGCTACAGAAATAGGAACAAATATTATAATTAATTTGTGTATAAATGAGAACTAAATGAAAGAGAAAAACAAAATAGAGTAAAAATTATTTCCAAAAACTCTTCTAGATTTATAGAAACTATAATAAAGTAAAAAAAATAATTTTAACTTAAAAAATAATGAATTATAAAAAGATATAAAATTTTAATAAATGTAATAATATATATATATAAATGTAAAAAATACTTTGATTTAAAATTTTCATTTAATATATTTTTTCTTGGTAGCAATTAAACTTATAAAAAAAAAGGTTTAAAATAACAAAAGGCAACCTTAATGGTAGAGTGGAAAACTTAAAAATTTCATAGTCTATTTTCAAATGAATAACAGATAATTGTTTACCTAATGTAAGAGAACCTCATTGATAGAGAAATACAAGGCAAAGACTTCAAGGTCTATTTTCAGCTGATTAACAAAAGAAAATATTTGAGAGTAAAAAAACAGTCAATAACTGACTTACTGAGAAAATAATTGGTGATAGATATGAATCATTTAGTTAATAAAATGTGAAGAAGTTAAAAACCAAAGGGTTCTGCATTCAGACAAAACATATCACTTTTAGTACTTGATAATTACCATGGCCATTAATATAAATAAATCTTCAACTAAAATTCTTGAAATGTACATGATTTTCTGAGAAATGATAATGAAACATTTTACAAATATATACTTTTGAAAAATAATAAGTTTAGAAATAATATTAAAAATATAGCATCACGTGACTTTTTCTGCCTACTCCCAATATCTCTGCATTAACAGCAATGATTAAGTTTCTATTCACATAATTCTACAAGCAGTTCTTCATGTACAAAAGTCTGATAGAGAAAGTCAATTTTTATATAAAAAATACATTATAATAAAAATAATTAATTTAATGGTAATAAACTTATAATAAAGTTATTATTTTTATTATAATTACAATTTTGTTTTAATTAACAGATATTTTATTTATATTATTTATATTTAATGGATGTTTAGATATAAATATCCATTTATAATTACTTAATTAGAAAGTAATCAGCCTGATAGTTACTTAAACTCTTGACCTGAGGCAGTTGGCTTTCATTGACCACTGTTTGGGATAAAGTGGTTTCTAAATTAAGTAATTATAAATGGATAACTTCACACATTAAATATTTACATACACACACATACATATATATATATTAAATATCACATAAATGAGTACTTTATTAATGTTTATTTGTACTCCTTGTAGAAATTTATAGAATTTTATGGCTTATGTATGGTAAAATTTAATTTAAAAATCAGCTACTCTTATGCAGGACATGTTGCTGTCAATCAACCTGATATCATCAGCTGCTCAGAAAATGATAACATGAAATATAAAAATTCAGTTTCTATTTAAATAAACTTGCAATATTAAATTCAATATTAAAATTTAAGTGTGAATTTTAATGAAGCCTTCTTTTTATCATTTTAAAATGAGTTGGATTATAAGCTCTGCCTTGCCAAATAACATTATAAGCTGATAGAAAGAGCAATCTAGTTAAATTTACCACTAATATGAGAATATTTAAACAGACTAAATTGTCATGTTTGATATAGTTTTAATTAATACTCTGAGAAGTTGATAATATCAGGTTATTGGCAGAAACACTTGTTCTGTAAGAACTTAGATGTATGACTGTAAATTTCTTTAGAGAGCATGAATAAAATATGTTATTAGAAGTAAGATAAATATAAAAAGGGATGAACAGACATCTTCAATTGCTGTTTTGGTTCTTTCATTCTATAGTGCTACCATTGATTACTACATATATAATTTTTGCCCCATGTGTAATAATTAGGTATTGTTTTGGAAATTATTTTTTAATATTATTTAACACTCTCAGCCAATCCAAAACAACTTGCATTCACTATCTCAGATATTTGTAGGAATTAGATCTAGTAAATTTCCAAACAAGAGTGAAATCTATTACAGTAGTCTCAAATAATATCTCATTATATATGTTTAATTTCAACTAAAAAATGATGGTTCATAAATTGTAAAGATTTCGCAAAGTGTCATTCGTTCAAACTTAATAAATGTAATTTAAAGTGATCGTGTAACATCTCACACTCTTATTTCCACACACTTAAGATTTGCCCATACATAAACGTTTGGGTCTGAAAGAATGGGTGATTCATTCCATTCTTTTTAAAATACTATATCTCGTGTCTGGAAAATTGAGTATTCATTTATATAATCTCTTTAAAGCGCATGTGCATTGGCTTAATCGCTAATACTATTACATAAATAAACATTCGCGCTATATAAAATAATATCTCATTATAATAGTCTTTTTTATACATGGCTTAATTTAATTTCCATTGTAGAGTCCATTTTACTCATTTTTAATAACTAATCAAGTGTAATGTAATCAAATATTACACTTTCCCAACGTACATGTAATTTTCACTTTTTGACAAATCAACCAAATATTGTTAATAAACTTTTCCACATAACAAAATTGCTATGTCAATGCAAAATGACTTAAATTAAGTAATCCCTATATATCTAGGATAATGAATCCAAATCATTTTATATATGCATAGTGTTGAAGAACTTATTAACAACATTTGGTTGATTATCAATAATCAAAAAGAAGCCTGTATCTATCTTTGACATCAGTGAAAGAATTAAGAGACTCAAATGAAGTTAGGCTGATCATATTGCTTGATAAAATGATAATACATTGATGGTTACGGTCTTAAATTGGATCCACAATATTGGAAAAGACCTAGAAAAAAGTCACATATAATATGAATGAATAAAATAAAGTTTATTGGTGTGATGTGAAGAAAAGAAACTATATATCAGCAAAACTGGATTGAATTTGAAGAGACCATCATGCAGTGCACTTACAATGATGGTGATACATCTACACACAGGCATTAGTAAACCTCTGCACCCTGATCGTGATAAATTCAAGAAATAATTTCAAAGCAGTCAAAATGATTGCAGCAGCCTCATTACACATTTTTCTATTAGAAGATTTTACTTGCAAGTTATTAAAATGAATAGAAATTAAAACTGTCTTGTAAATTAAATTTGAGCCGATTCAAATTAAATTGCAAAATCATCTCAGCTGATTTAAAATTCACTCTTATAAATTTTTCATTGTTTTAATCAATTATCTATCTAAGAACTTGGAAAGTAAACAAACGTGAATTCATTTTATATCAGATATGATAAAGGAAGAGAATAAAAATCACTAGAAATCAATTAAAAAAGTTAACTATAAATACTTTGTCATATTATTAATACACATGAAAAAATAATAACTAAAATTAGACAAAATGAAACATGGATGAAATACTTATTGTAGGAATAAAATTTAAAATAGGTTTACATTTTTTTAAAAAAAAAAGTTTTTTTTTTTATAAATTTATCTTATCTGTTACCTTCTTATAAATCTGAAACTTGGGCATTAATTGGAAGAGCAATATAGTGATTTCAGGCCACATAGTAAAATATGGAGAAATGAAGGTTTGAAGTACAGGAACAAATAGAAACGTGAATAGAAAAACAAGTGGTTATCATTGATATTATTGAAAAATAAAGAGGCTGAAATGAAGTTGGATTGGATATCTCACTAGAAGAAATGACAACAGATAGGTATGTGAAACCTTAAAACTGAATTCCAGGAGATTATTAAAGATAAAAAAAAAAAACCTTATCCAAACTGAATGAATGAGATAAAAAAACTTACTGGAATGATGAGAAGCTATGGATCTGAAAAACTATTAAAATTGGAGAGACATTCATTGTATAGAGAATTGATAATAGTTGTAAATAATACTATAGAATTTAAAAAAAACTTTAAATATTTTATTATTCTGCATTATTATAATATAATAAAGTAACTATAAATACTATCACTTTTTTAAATATGTCAGTTTGTTCAGAATTAAAAAAAGAAAAAATATCTTTTATGAGCAGAAAATGAATTTTATTCACTTTCAGAAGAAATTAATTTTACCTTTTATTCTACCATTTAACTAAATAAGATGAATTATAAATAGAGAAGGAAATAAATCTTTGGTCATTTGCTTTTATGAATTTATATGAATTCACCTGTGAGAATAAGTTTAAAAGACATAATTAATTGTTCACAGTGAGTGCACAGAAATTTATAAAAGTGCATGACCAAGGTATAGAAGAGTCACCTTATATTCATTAGCAAAAAAAGTAACTTTGTTTCTTTATTCTATTGTTCAAACTTGAATAATAATTGAAATTAATGCGTTTGGTGTGATGATAAGTTTCATAATAAATTGACCATTCTAAGATCTTCAAATTTTTATTAAACATTTATTTTTTAATGCCAATAATTCTATATTTTCTTTTCTTTTCTTATGAGGCAGGAGTAATTAAATAAGAAACCTGTAAATAACAAATGCTAATTTGAGAATTTTGGTATAAATTGTTTATGTTATGCTTAACAGAAAAAAAAAAATTTATTTCTATAATTGTTATTTATTGTTAAAAATATTTTTGTTAATTTAAAATATAATTATAAAGATCACTTTAATATTAAAAATGTTTGTTGCAGTATTTAAATTCTCATGATAGGGAATAAAAAATATTTTTTTACATTATTCTAATAAAATAAGAAATATAAACTTTTTTATTACAAATAGTAATTTTCTATAATTTCATTATTTAAGTTTTAAAATAATTTTTAACAATAAGTAAACAAAAAACTAATTTCATTTTCCACAAACTTTATTCAAGTTATTGATTATAGGCATCAAAAATTACCATTATGATGTGAACATTAATTTATTTATGGTTTCATGGAATGGAAATAAGGTTTATAATATAAAAAAACCTAATATCTTTAATTATAAAATTGATAATTTTAGAACCTTTATTATTTTAGATACTTTTAAAATATCTTTCAAATAATATATATATATTGTAGCCATCATGTCTGAGTTTACGAAGTGCTAATTTAATATAAATATTTTTCATTATTATGTATAACAAAATATTAAAAGTCATGTATAAAGAAGTTTTAAAATATTAAAAAAAACAAGTGTAAAGATAAAATGTGTTATTATTTTATTATTTTAAAAATAATATTATAATTTTAAATAAAAGAAAGATTGCTATAGAAATCAGTCACAAATGATTGGGGGGGGGGTAAAAATGTTGCTATGGAAACCAACAGAAACTTTCTAAAATTGCCTCCTTTCCAAGAAATGGTGGGAAGAATTGTAATACCTTTGTTGACATGTCTTGTATTAGATAGAAGTCAATAAAATTTTGCAAGTATTTTTAAGTTTATATCATGCAATTTATGAAGTAGAAAACCCTCCAGGATGTTTTCCCTGACACTTCCAGTATTGTAGCCGAATGTAGAGATATAGACAAAAATATGCCCTAAAAATGAACCTTGATTCTGCTGATCTATTCATCACTACTGAAGGCTGAAGAAATATTTGATAGTTACTTGCTATAAAAAAAAAAAAACTAGTTATCTAAAGTTATTATCCCATAGAAATGTATTTTTATAAATTAATCCATGAACCTGCCTATTTTAAATGCTCAGAAAAAAATTGCAATGGAAACTCTCATAAAACTGGCTCAGAACGAACCAAAAGAAGTTAAAGTATGTTGCCAGAAGATAGTAATTGATGACCCTATTCACACATTTATGGCTACAAAATATATATGTGAGCTCAGAAAGATGTTAAAGTAACTTTTTATAGTTATCCTCAACATGATTACAAGTTACAAAAAGTTTTTCCCTCTCATGTGTGATTGCCATATAATTTTCTTAATTGTAAATATGTAAATACATTTTTATTATGATTATTATTATGATTCTTTAATTAAAGTTATTGTTGTTGTTAATAATTTTATTGTTTGTCATTTTTCATTTTGTTAATGTAATAAATTATTAGGTGGAGGGAGGTAACAATCAGGAAATATAATTGAATGGGTATAGTAACTTGTTTTTATGCATATTCAATTTGATCATTGCTTCCTGACTAGTACTGATTTTTCAATTAAAATAAATTGTATTCAGTCACTTCACCATGTATTCAGTCACCTGTTAGTTGTTTTTAAATTCCCTTAGATGAAAATTTAATTTGCTCAATATTGTTAACTGGATTCATTACGGGTCATTAAAAGAGTGGTAAACATTACAATATATATATATTGATAGTTTGGGATTAGCACTGTTGTGAGATAAATTATTCTAACTTTGCTAATATATTTTCATTCCGTATGAAGTATCACTGTAGGTTTAGCAAACATTATATTTAAAAAATGAGTTTTTAAATTCAAATTAATTTTTAAAAAATTATCAATACAATATAAAGAAAAGATTTGAATTAGATAAACTAAACATTGAAAATTGCATCTATTTACTAATTTTTTTATTCAAAAAATCTTTTATTTATATCGTATTCATAATATTTTTTTAAAATTAACTTGAATTCAAAATTTTTATATATAAAATCTGTATTCATAATATTTTTTTTTAAATTTACTTGAATACAAAAACTTGTTTTTTAAATATAAAATTTACTAATCTTTAAAAAAACAAATCTTGCCACCAAACTTTAGAAAACAATAGATGCAAAAAGGTTTGTAGTAAATGTGTATTTTTAAAATTAAAAAAATCAGATATATTAATCTTTAACTGAGGTTTAAAGTTTGTATCTGTGCTAGAGATAATCTCTAGTTTAGAAAATGATTAGTAATAATCATTATTGTATTTATCTGAGGTAGATGGTGTCAAAGTTCTAAGTGGAGTGAGGTTGACAGTTGTAAATAAAAATGTAACAATTTACTCAAATTTGTACCTATTGCCTAATCATCCAATACCCTTAGAGTAGTTTTTGGCTTGTGCCTTTCATAAGTGAAATTCTGAAATCCAAGTGTAGTGCTCTGAAATGCAAGGCTCCTCACTTATGAAAATCACAAGCTAGAAATTAATTTGGAGATATTGGATTAGTAGGTTCTAGTTGAAGATTTTATGCATAAATCTTCTTGCATCCAATGATTACTAAGGCTTGCAATTGATGACATTACTGTATGGAGAGTTTGTTATTGTTATTAACAGCCTGTGTACGCATATTAAATGATCATAGCAATTCAACTACCTTTCATGTAATTTTTTTATGTCTTATAATATTTTCACCCTATTAAAAACATATAATGCAATTCAAAATATTCAAACCTTAGCAAAATTTTTAATATTTCACATAAGTGTGGATAATTAGTAACATATTATGAAAAATGATCATTTAAATCCATCCAACCATTTAAACAGCATAAGATACTATTTGTATCACTATTCACATCCACTCCAGAGTTTATTTTTAAAGTAATCTTTTTTTCCCCATGTCATAGCATCAGCTGGGAGGCGAACCCGCAATAACCACCTGCAACCAACTGCTTGCTTGCAAGGCGGCTGCGCTGATCTCTCGGCTAACAACGAAAATTAATTTTAAATGCTGATACTTGCTATCAAGCACAATATTGTTGTTAACAACAATTACATAGTTATAATATAATAGATCTATTATATTATTGTTTAATCTTTTAGTTCAATATAATGAATCTAAGATTATTTTATTTTTTAAAATCAAAAATAAATTTACAACTGATATATTTGTTACATTATAACATAAAATATAAATACACATTTTCCACATTCAATATTTAGATTATATGAATAATAAATAACATTTGTAAAAAAAAATGTTCTAATAAAGTTTATATAATTCATAACTAGGAGATTTTTTTTTATGTACTTATAAAAATTCCAATTCTAAAGACAACTTTGTTAACAAATATAGAGATAATAGTCAAAATAAGAGTCATAGATCACATGACCCTATCTCTTGAGCTTGTAAGTTATAAACAGTGAGGATTGCCAATTTCTCAACAAGCTTTATGATGAATGCTTAGCCAGAGCCAGCGCTTAAAATATCTCTGTCAGGAACCCCCCCCCCCAACCCCTGACCATGGTTTTGTGCTTTGGCACCTGATCATAAAGCTTGTTGAGGAATTGGCATTCCTCACTGTTTATAGAGATAATAGTATATGGTAAAATATTTCAACTTTTAAACAAAAAGTAAATCAATAAAAATAATATATTATAAATAGAGGGATTTGAACTTAGGATTTTTCAGTCTATATTCAGAGTCTATTTCATCTTAACTGACACACATGACCACATATATGGTGAAAAGATGATCCTCAATATGTGTATTTCATGAAGAACCAGTACTTATCAGTTGGGCCAGATCATAATTTCCCAAACACGCATCCAATCAGTGCTCGGCTTATATTAAGATAGCAATTCCTTAAACTTTAATGAACAGGCTTCAATCTTCTCACCTTTCTAACTATTCAACCGTCCGTTGATGGAGTGCTCAAAATCTTTGGTGGATTTTATATTGTAGTCATAAACATTATGTCAATGGAACCGCTATTTAAAATTTTTTTTACAAAAAAATTAAACAGAATCAAAGCAATTTCATTTCCCATTCGCTGTCCTGCCGGAAATTTCAAATTTGCAGCCAATATTTATAAAGCTTCTAAGATTTATTAAATTTCAAAATTAAGTAGCAAAAGTTAAGTAAAAATTATTTGATAATTGATGGCATTTATTTTTCGTATTATTATTATTATTTTTTTTATAGATAATTTAAATAAACGTTTATAAAACTTTTTGATCATTATTGAGAATTTTTCTTTTCCTCTCTTTGAAACTTAAAATAATAAAATTTTCCTGTTCATTGTTCTTGTATTCAATAGTTTTTCATTAAAGTAATCATTGACTAATTTAATTAAATAAAGCTTATTAACTGATATTTTAAATAATTTTCAAAAGGTTTAATTTCAGTTTGGTGAGAAAATAATAGACATCCAGATTGAAGAATTAAAATAATATCGAGGTTACTTTACACTCCACTAAATGCAATTGTTTCATTGTTATCCCTTAAGTATACTACAACATAAAATCATTTATCAAATAAATATAAATATTTTAAAAGTAGAGCTAACTTTTTGATGATTTTCTTCTTTTTTACTATTATCACATTTTGCCCTTTATTGATTATTGGTTTGTTAATACCACGTGATTTTTATGCTATAACATTTTACCTTATCACAAATTAATAAGAATATAAAATTTTCATTGATTAAAACAAAATAAAATTACAAATGATAATTATTTAAAATAAATATTCTCAAGTAATATTTGTCCAATAAGCATATATAATTGTGTACACACACATCTCACATTAAATATTGATAAAACGTAAATTAAACAAGAAACTATTTTAATTCCTTGGAGATTTCTAGATAGCTAATCATTTTAAATATATTGCTTACTAAATTGACTAATTTATCATTTAATCTATTTAAAATATATTGGAGAATTCTTTTTTATATATAATTTAATTCTAACTTAATCAACAGCATATTCATTTTATTAAATGGAATATAATATCACAATATATATATTGAACATTATTTAGATAAAAAATATGCTGTAATTTACTACAAACGTATGTAAATAATTACTTAATCATCATGCTCCTTATAAAAAAAATGTCATAACCTTTCAAATAGCGATCTTTGATGGGGGGGGGGAAGGATATGTCCAGTAGAGATTGGTTAATTTTTTAATCAAAGTTATCATTACTAATATGTATGTAAACTGGAATGGAATAGATAAATAAAAACATTGTAATGTAAAGCAATAGCTATGGCATTGAAATGAGGTGTGGCATCAAGATCATATATATATATTCCAACCTGAAAACATTTATAATTTGATAATGATGAGTACTATTCAAGCTAGATATTTTATGTATAACCAGGTGGGTGCCATATTAATCCAGTTATAGTGATCTTACAGTCTGTAATCAAGGTGCATGTATAAAATAAAAATGTTTAAAGCAGGGGTGTCGAACCTTTTAGCTTTCCTGGGTCGCATTGGAAGATGACAAGTTGTTTTGGACCATTCATAAAATACAAGGTGTGAAAATGTAATTCCTGGAATAGTCATGTGATATCACCTGAAATCTAATTGTATCAAAATCACATGATTATTTATGTTTGAACATGTTTAGGCTAACGTGTAAATTTCAAGCTGATAGAGCTTCTTGTTAGTTAGCTATTGAGAAAATAAAAAATATCCCTGTGTGCACTTCTGTGTAAAAATGGATGATCAAAATTTTGAGAATGTATTAATATAAAATTTAGTGTGAAATCAAATGTGTTACTGAAATTATACATCTATTGCAAATAGTATATGGTGAAGATGCCATGAAAAAGGTGAGTGTATTTGAGTGGCATAAGAGATTCAAAGATGGATGAGAAGATATGAATAATGAATCCAGAAATGCACTGCCAAAAACAACAATGATGGATGGTCCACCAAGAATTCGATGAACAGGTACAAATGGTCAACCCACAAAGCTATTTAAAACTACTTCAAATATTACAAAATTCTGTTCAAAGAAAAAGACCCAAATTGTGATCAAAAATACTTGTCATTTACAAAGGTAAATAAGAAGAAATGTTATTAATAATCACTGTGTTTTACTCACCAAATCCTGTCTGCATCTTTCTTCGGTGTTTTAGGGCCTTGTGGAGCCCCAATATGAAAGACGATTGACAATCAAAGCACATGCCTTTTACAGCTGGGATACTGTGGTCCCATGTGCAAAAAGATATTGGGGGTAATATGGGGAATTTCATTAATTGGAAATCATTTAGTAAGAATTTTGGTGTGCTACTTTCAAGATCATATCTCATGCCTTCAATATTTCAAATTGATTCACACTATTTTTGCTGGATCACACAGTATCAATGCAATGGTTTACAATTGCACCTTGAAAGCCATACACATAGAGATACATCTATTGCATGGTAAAAGTAGAAAGCAAAACTGCTACTGCACCATTTATTATGTCAAGAAGTAACTACTCACATGGGAAATTTTGAATAAATACAATTATTTGAGAACTATTTTATAAATCTTTCATTACTGAAGAATGTTGTTAAATTCAAAAATTCATTGCTTATAAATTAATAACATGTTAAAAATGTATTTGCAGTATTAATAATGGTATTTTTAGTTGCAATAAAGACGACATTTTTTGTTGGGCCACATTCATAACTATCATGGGCCCCAGGTTGGACAAGCTTGCTTTAAAGCTTTACATAAGAATATTAAAATAAGCATAACACAATGAATAGATGTAACAGCCAAATGCAATACTCATCACCTGACAAATTTTGCAATAACTTCAAAATAAAATAGAGAACTAAATAAAATTCAAAGATCAAGAACACCATAGCGAATAATAACAATAATTTTATTATACAAAATATATTGTGATGATCACACATACTGTGATCACACATGTGTACATTTCATATATATATATATCGCATATTAAATGTGAGTTTTATATGTAAATTAATACATAGAAATTGGATAATAAATGTAGGAAAGAAAAGAAATTTATTTTAAGATAGTGTAATTGAGGAATGCAATTAAAAGCAGAATCAATTATAGTAATTAAAGAAAGTGAAGGAAGGTAAGTGAACAAGATTCTTATCTTTCACTTTCCAAAGTCAACTTTTTAAAAAAAATTAAGAATAGTAAAGTTAAGGGAATATTAAAATAGGATCATCAAAGTTGATGATCAAGTCTTAAAGGGAAAAGTAAATAAAAAGGGGGTTAATGATTGTAGAATTAGCAATCATAAAATTCGATCGTTGGTATAAATAAAATAAATAGATTTATAAAAAAGATAAAGATCGTCTCTTTAAACTACACATTGGGACATCTGAAATATATGTATAGCTATGTAAAGGAGAGAAAGATAGTGTGTAAATAAGAAAATTATTTTATGAAAAAAGAAATGGAAAAGTAACAAAAAACAAATATTATGGAAGTAAATAAAAAAAAAGAAAAACAAGAAGAAAATTTATATATTTAATGAGAGAAAGTAAAATGAATGTGCAAAATGTAATTAATGACATTCCAATGAACAATAAAAGAAGATAAGAAAGGGATTCTGGGACAAGACAGTAAGAAGTTGTGAAGGAAAGGAGCCATGTTGGAGTTTTTCTTGATAGTCTGCTGAGCCACGACAAAGATTAGTTTGTGAGCTGTTTTTTGATATATGAACAAAATGGACCAAGAATTTGAAGCATCGAGAATGCAGGGGTAAGGGACCACAAATGGATGCCAGTTGATCCATGCTTGCCTCGGGTGTAATGTCATCTTCCCCATGAAATAACAGCAGAGATAGTGCCTGCCTGATGGTTGACCTTCCCTGTCATTGAAGCCACAAAGAATATGACAGAAGTATGCTGCATGAAGGAATCCGAGCCAGATCCCAAGAATTTCCATCTCTCCAAAAGAAGTGGAATAATCCACATGATGGTTAACTAATTAGACATCCAAGTCCAGAAAAACCTAGGTAATTAAACTTTAAATATATCACGCATGTTCACACTTTCTTAAAATGGCCACAGAAATTAAAATGCAATTGCAACTGTAAATATGAGTGAATCAAATAATTAGTAGTTTTCTTTATCCAATAATATGTGGAGAAAGGGACTCCAAGTTCTAGAATATCTACATATAAATTAAGAACAATTATCATTCAGGGTGACGGGTTAAATTAAATATAATCTGTATTATTTTAATGATTTCTTATTTTATGTTTAAATATTATATCTTTAGTGTGTATTTAACGTATTGTATAAAAAAATATTTATGAACAAATAGCTCTTTACGTCTCGTCTTTCTTTTTCCACCATACTAATTAGAATGATATACCCATAAGGCTTATTAAATATTAAGTAGACATTAATTCTAGTAAAAGGTACACGTGTCAATCTAGTACAGTAACATTAAATCTCGTAAATTTTATAAATATTTCAAGCACTGGGTTGTTTTATTAATCATTCTTATGAATGGAGTATCCAGCAGCCAAGGAGCATCTGGTCAGGAAAAATGATACTGGAATATTACATTGGTAATCCCAGTGTTCGATCAGGAATATAGACTTAAATAATTCATCTATATTGGCTTCTTGCTTGACGTGACAGTTGTGTCGATAGTAAAAGTGTAAATTAAAACATTTTATTACGAGTCAAAAAGGTAATTCTGTTACATTTTTGGGGGCCAGTCCAGGATCGATTTGCTGTATGAGTATTAGTCACGTGTCGGGTAGAATTTTGTTGTAAAAAAAATTTTTTGGGTTCATATACAAATAAATTCCAAAAAATTAACTTGGTGAGAAGCGAGGATGAGAGGGAGAGTTTTTTTCTTTGCCTTATAGTTCATTATCTATGTTTCAAAGTCAAATGTGTAGAAGAAAAGAGAAGGGAAGGGGGAAATTAACTGTGTGAAAAGCTCTTGAAAGTTTTGATTATATTTAATGTTAAGAAAAAAAAGAGAGAAAGAATTATTTAGATACTGTATCTGAATACTTATAACGACCGAATATATATGTTATCTCTATGTAATTGCGATCAAATAAAAAGAAATATATTGAAATCTAATACAAATTGGGAATAGATTTTGAAAATTTTATCGATAAGTCATAAATATAGTGGGATAAAGTATATCAGAGAAATTAAAATAAATTATATACATGTCTTATTTCAAACAGTCATAGTGGATAGAAATTATCGATAAATCCTAAATATAGCAAAATAAAATATATTAGTCAAACCAAAGAAACTATATACATGCGTTATTGAAAGGTGTTGTAATAGAATAAATTTATCAATAAATATATACGTAGTAGAGTAGAGGGTAATAGTCAGGAAAATAGACAGATCAGGGAGAGGAAATGAATCTAAGGCAGGTAGGCGAAGAATCTAAGCAGGTGTGGTTGGGATTAACTGGCGTACCAAACGCCAATCATAAAAGAAAGGAATTAAATTAGCAAATAAAAATGCAAGGGTAAAGGACAAAAGAGAATCAGTATAGTGGAAATATATAATAAGGATTACTTCATAAACATAAAAGCATATTCATGCACATGAGAGCAAAAACAGAGATAGATGTCCAAAGTGATGGAGAGGGGAGTATTAGTAGTGAAAAGCAAGCTGAATAAACCGAAGATTTGAGTAATGATAGGGAAATGGAAGATGGTAACGAATACAAAAAGGGATGTAATGTAGAATTCCATGACATGATGAGTATGTTGAAGGATATAACAGAAAATCAGTGACAATTTGCTAGAGAAATAAATGAGAGAGAAGCAAAGGGATGAAGCGAACAAGAAAATGCTGGAAGAGACTGTCAATCAAAAAATTGAAGAATTACATGACAATTTTAGGCAAACCACTTATCAATTGGTGATCACAAACAAAAGGATGGATAGCCAAGCTGAGTTACTTGAGAAATTCAAGCAATGAATTATGGGAAAGTGGGATAGTGCAGTGCAAGAGATCAGAGAGGAAATAAGTGAAAAGGTGACTGATATGGAAGATAGAGTAGAAGTAGTATGCCAGGAAATAGAGGATTTCAAAGTAGAACAGGGGAAGAAAATTGTGGTGTTCAAGGAGGAAAACGAAAGAGGGATAGAAGAGTTAAGACTAGAGGTAAATCAGCTAGCAGTAGCAATAGAGAAATTAGGGTCAAGAGTAGAGGCAAGAGGGAGAGAATTAGAAAATATGATAGGGACAAAAGAAATTAATAATGATAAGCAGAAAAGCACCAACAAATGCGTGCCAGCAAGTAACTGTAATCTTATCAGTAACAACTTGGCTACAGTTAATCAATTTTTGAAAATACATGTTTTCTCTGGTCATCTAGGGGAGAGTCCTATGGAGCACCTTAATAGTTTGGAAAGATATTTTGTGTTGAATAAACTAGATGAAGAAGCCATGGTGGCCATCGCATGCAGCCATTTGCAGAGTGCTTCACAAATGTGGTGGGACTCATTGTTCATAAAACCAACAATGTTTATCAGATATAAGGTGGCTTTACTCGCCAACTACTGGAGCTAGGAACTCCAAGAAAATCTGTGGCATGAGATCTCACAAAATAAATGGAGACCAGACGAGCTATTCTCTCCATTCTTTCATCGACAGGTGGTGAAACTACGTGCACTGACAGCTAACCCTCTGTCAGAGAAACAAATTATTAGGATCATCAGGCATAATTTTCCACACAAGGTGGAGCAGATGCTTATTGGCACTGAAAGACAAACTGTCGAACAAGTCACCGAAATACTTAATGCATTCGACAGCACAAGGCAATCGGGAATTCAAAAAACCGATTTAAGATCCGGTGATAGACGAGGGGTGATCTAACCATCAACAAAGCTACTGGGAAGGCAAGAAGAGATTTTCTGATAGAAATAAAGGGTCCAGACCGATGGAGAGATATTCGGATGGAAATTATCCGAAAGGACACAGAGACTTTAGTAGACATAGGGTTAGTAGTCCATTGCCCAGCACCAGTGGATATATGTCGAACAAAAGGAGTAATAAAGAACCTCCAGATAAAATCTAGTAACAAAAGGAAATGTAATCAGACAGACCTATCGGATCGACCAAATGATAATGGCATTATAAAAAAGATCAATGTAAATAAAAAAAATTTAATGGGAAAGAGAGAATGAAATAGTAAGAAAATTTTAAATGCAAAGTACGAAAAAATAAAATGAAGTAATGTAAAAACAAACCAATATGTAATCTATAATGATGAACTCCTAGTGTAAGCCTGTCAAACACAGCTGCGCATGAAAAAAAAAATAGAGAAAAAAAGAAATTATGATTAAAATGTATTAACTATATCAACCATTGGTGTGATAAACTTTGTCGTATAATACTACTTTGATGATAATTAGAAAAGGAATAAATGTTAAAGTTAAATGTTTAGTATCAAGGATATATGGTTGAGGTTCTGGATGGAGGCATATGTGTGTGGGAGAGGATTATGTTGGATCTCATCTGAGCTTGGTTAAGCCATCTCTTTGCATGATGTAAATCTACAGGTGAGCATGTGTGTTAAGTTTTTTGAAATAATGTAGCATCAGTAAGAATCCTGGGCTCATTATCTGTGCAGGACAGAAACTCCCCGTTTATTATGAACTCAATATAAATAATTATCTCAAGAATTTGAAGAATCAAGAATGTGTGTGTGATGCAAAAAATAAATAAAATAATGTAGCTCCAGTAAGAATGCTGGCCACATTATCCATGCTAGATGAAATTTCCTAGCTTATCAAGAATATTAAGAATTTCGGATGAAGAAGTTTATGTTATGTAGAATGGGCTGTAGAAATGCCCTGCCATCCTCAGAGTTTGAACCCCATATGAATGTTGGTTAGCATTAAAGGTCAAGTCTCACTGTAGTCTAGTCCTCCATAGGGATTAAAGTGGCTTGATTAGCACAGATCGATTGGATTGAATATGTATAGCTGTTGCCTAGTTGTCTCTCCATGACTATCTCACCAAAGAATTTAAATATTAAGAATTAAAATGACCTTCACATCAGAGTTCAGTAGATTTTAATTTTTAAAAACTAGGGAGCGGTGTAATGTGATGATCACACATACTGTGATCACACATGTGTACATTTCATATATATATCGCATAATATTAAATATGAGTTTTATATGTAAATTAATACATAGAAATTGGATAATAAACATAGGAAAGAAAAGAAATTTATTTTAAGATAGTATCAATTAAAAAATCAAAATGGTGTAGTTGAGGAATGCAATTAAAAGCAGAATCAATTATAGTAATTAAAGAAAGTGAAGGAAGGTAAGTGAACAAGATTCTTATCTTTCATCTTCCAAAGTCAACTTTTTAAAAAAATTTAAGAATAGTAAAGTTAAGGGAATATTAAAATAGGAGCATCGAAGTTGATGATCAGGTCTTAAAGGGAAAAATAAATAAAAAGGGGGTTAATGATTGTAGAATTAGCAATCATAAAATTTGATCGTTGGTATAAATAAAATAAATAGATTTATAAAAAAGATAAAGATCAACTATTTAAACTACACATTGGGACGTCTGAAATATATGTATAGCGATGTAAAGGAGAGAAAGATAGTGTGTAAATAAGAAAATTATTTTATGAAAAAAGAAATGGAAAAGTAACAAAAAAAACAAATATTATGGAAGTAAATAAAAAAAAAGAAAAACAAGAAGAAAATTTATGTATTTAATGAGAGAAAGTAAAATGAAGGTGTGAAATGTAATTAATGACATTCCAATGAACAATAAAAGAAGATAAGAAAAGGATTCTGGGACAAGACAGTAAGAAGTTAAGGAAAGGAGCCATGTTGGAGTTCTTCTTGAGAGTCTGCTGAGCCACGACAAAGATTAGTTTGTGAGCTGTTTTTTGATATATGAACAAAACGAACTAATAATTTGAAACATCGAGAATGCAGGAGTAAAGGACCACAAACAGATGCCAGTTGATCCATGCTCACCTTGGGTGTAATATCATCTTCCCCATAGCATCTTCCTGCTGGTTCACCTTCCCTGTCATTGAAGCCGCAAAGAATATGACAGAAGTAAGCTGCATGAAGAAATAATCCACATGATAGTTAACTAATTAGTCATCCAAGTCCAGAAAACCTAGGTAATTAAACTTTAAATATATCACGCATGTACACACTTTCTTAAAATGGCCACAGAAATTAAAATGCAATTGCAACTGTAAATATTAGTGAATCAAATAATTAGTAGTTTTCTTTATCCAATAATACATGGAGAAAGGGACTCCAAGCTCTAGAATATCTACATATAAATTAAGAACAATTATCATTCGGGGTGACCGGTTAAATTAAATATAATCTGTATTATTTTAATGATTTCTTATTTTATGTTTAAATATTATATCTTTAGTGTGTATTTAATGTGTTGTATAAAAAATAATACTGGAATAGTCAAAATAAATGTCATAGATCACAAGCTTAAGAGATAGGGTCATGTGATCTATGACTCTTATTCTGACTATTTATAGTCTCTGCCATAGGTCTTATGCAATTTTATATTGCTAAGACTACTAATATATGGTATGGCTGAAGATCTATCAGCCCCATATAGCTATTTGAGTTGGATAGCTGGGTTGGTATTTTTAGATCTAGTGTCTGAACCTAGCCTGACACCTCTCTGAGGAGTGCCAAACCACGAAACCATGGTCAGGGGTTCTTGACAGAGATATTTTAAGTGCTGGATCTGGCTAAGCATGTATCACAAAGCTTGTAAAGGAATTGGCAATCCTCATTGTTTAAAGAAAATCATGTTTTAATGAGATGGACATACTTGTCTTTTGCTGCATAACAAATTAAATCATGGTGAAATATTTGATACTGCTGGACATAAACCATCTTCAACATTTTCCAGCAGTGAACAATATTTGGATTTGATATACATTAAAGCTGAAAAAGTCATTTCACATAAGTATGTGGTGCTGAATGGCAGAAGAACATTTAATGCCATTTCAGAAATTGTGAGAAATTCAGTCCTAGCTCCAATCCAGAATTCAGTCAAGGTTTTTTGTGAAAAGTCAAGTTTTAAATTTGAGTCACTCGATAGCTCAGCAAATTCCTCTTGGGCTTTATATGGCAAGTGATTAATCTCATTAATGTCAATCAAAAATGGTCTTTGAATCCAAGATAACTTTTTGAAATCTAAATTCGATATAAAGTATTTGCAAAACTGTGTTTCTATGGTTTTTAAGAGATCTATAAGAATTTTTGCAATTAAAGTTTTACAATTATTTTTTCCAATTATAAAATTGTTGAAAATTGAAAACATTTCCAATGAATCATTTCCCACTCTATTCCTCCAAATGTTGATCTTTTTAAAAAAACCTTCAATTTTATCATTGAAGTAAAAATATTGCTATTTTTTCTTTGAAGAGACAAGTTAAGATCATTTAGCATCTCAAAAATATCAGACAAATAGCACAGCTTTGATAGCCATAAGTCATTTTGAAAAAGAGCAGCAAGATCAGATTTTTGTTCAGTTAAAAATACAATAATTTCTTTTTTTTAATAACAATAATCTTCTTAAACTTCACCCTCTTGATATCCATCTTACTTCTGCATGTAATAATAAATTCTTGTATTCAGTGTCGATGTCTTTACAAAGATTTGAAAATAAACAGCTGTGAAGGGCATGACTTTTAATAAAGTTTATAATTTTGTCAGCATTCTGAAGCACATCATTCAATTCTGTTGCTAATTTTCTTGCTGAAAGGGCCTCTCAATGGATCAGGCAGTGTGTAAAAGTTACATGATTATTACCAGAAGTTTTACCAAATGATTTAAAACCAATATTTTCACCAACGATTGCTTTTGCACCATTTGTGCATACTTCAAAGCAATTTTTCCATTCTAAACCTTCAGTTTTTTTTTAAATGTCTACTTTATGATATATGTCTTCCCATCTTGCATGTTGTTCCAAAGAATGACAAAATAACAATTCTTCCTCAATGTTTTCTTTATAAATGTGTCTGACATATACTAATAATAGAGCTATTTTTGAAATATCAGTTGTTGCATCCAACTGAATTGTAAATATGGAGTTTTCTTTAAGTCTAGTAATAAGTTTCCCAAATTGGACATTGCTCATTTCAGAAATTCTATTAGTAACAGTGTCATTTGACAAAGGAATTTTCCGAATTTCATCACCATATTTACTTCCGTGAAGTATTTCTACCATTTTAATAGCAGCAGGTAATATAAGATCTTCTCCAATGGTGTATGGCTTTTTTATTTTTAGCAATCAGATATGGTAACTTCATATGATGCCAGTAAACATTTTTCATTAACAGTTATTTGTTTTTCTTTATTTGAAGTTTTTAACAGTCATTCGAAATATTCTTTTAGTTTATTGACATGTGAAGGATGCTTGGATTCAAAATGCCTTTTTAATTTTTATGGTTTCATACTCTCCATAGATAAAACATTATTGGAAATTAAACAAAGAGGTTGTTCATTACCATCACAATTGTTGAAAGTAAAGCCAAATTGGAGAAATGTCTCATCATATTTTCTTTTTCACATCTTAGATGCCTCTTTCTGATTACAAGATCTTGCTTGAGGAGACTTAGTAGCATTGCTATCTGCATCATTACTTTTGGTACTCAAGTTCAGCCGTTTATCCATGGGAAAAAGTATTTTTATCCTAAAATATAAATAAAATAGTAATTATTAGTTAGCAGAGACACCAATTGGCAGCCGTGTTGTTTGTTTGATTATACGTAGCATATTTACTCCGGTATGTTCTATTTTTTTATTATTTAAAAAATATCAATAAATCAATTATAAATTATCTGTTAAGTGTAAAAATAGGAATATGTTTTTACTTGTTAATAAATAAATGACAATAAGTTTCAAATAAAAAATATTTTTTTATAATAACTAATAGGGTAATAAATTTTGAATAAAAAAGTGCGAAAAAAAGTATACAAGCATTTTTATATATATAAAATAATATATTTCATAATATTTATTCAAATAAATACTAACCTTAGAAGAGTAAAACAGTAAAATACAATAGTTTAATCTTCTTGCGATGTGGACACTTGTTAAAATGAAACTGAAACAAATAACTTGACCGGAAATGTGATGTGAAGCACTGTGACTTCTTATAAGAGTCAGGAATCTCTCAGCAACTATGTCCAGATAAACCTGTTAGCCACTTTACCTTCCCTTTCCATTATCCATCCTAAGTTTATCCATATCCTGCTCCATCCCATTTCCACAACATAATCTTTGTCAACTCCATGGCCTTCGTATCTAAATACCCCTTATCTATTCCCAAACCCAGCCTAAAAAACAATAAGCCACTTTCTGTATAATCACTTTGTTTATTAGTCTTTCATAACTTCATTATTTGTATCCTTTCTGCTTTCAAGCATTTACATTGAATCAACAAATGCTTAATATTTTCTATGCCTTCCTTACACAACTTGCAGACTAAATCACCCATATTTTTCCATTTACGTGTATATTCCCTTGTTGCTAAAGATCCTGTTTGAGCCTTATACAGTAAACTACTTTTCTTGCTATTATCATAAATTAACTTGCACCCAATGTTCCATTTACTTCTATATATATTTAAACTCTTTTTACCCTCCATACTAGTTCTCCATGTCTCCAATTCCCTATTCTTTATTAATGCATCTATTCTTTTATCCCATTCCTTACCACTATAACACTCAACAATCCTCCTAACACAATCATCCCACCTCTTCACAAGTATATTGATATAAATTCTTTATCCAAATCTTCTGCATACCATATTACCTTTCTCACCCATCTTGTTGCCTGCCCTTTACTCATAACCCAATTAAATACTATTTTGGCTATTCTTTTATTATCCCTAAACTGCAATCTACCTAACATTTTCATTTTGTTTTTTGTATCTCTCATATAAAAACTCGACCATTTCATTTCTCATTGAATTGCTTCCTTTGCTGTCCACCCCCCTGCATCTAATGCATGTCTTCCTACTTTCCTTTGTACTTATTTTAAGTAATCTAATACCCCTTTACTAACACATAAACATCATTGCCATATGTTTATCCTGCTACTGCCACTCCCTTCCATACAATTCTAGCTACATCATATTTATTATATGAAAACTGTTTTGCTTCATTTATCAATTTTTTTCTCCCATTCTTCTAAACAGTGGCACCAACCTTATTCTCACCACAGCAGTGTATATTTCGATTCTGAAACAACTTATATGCTGAAATTGCAATGTGACACCACTATTATGATGCATTTAGTGTTATTTTACAATATGTAAATATAATTTACAGCTCAACTCAGCCATCATTATAATTTTTATAATTGCTCTGTACAGAAAATGTAATATATTAAATTAAAGATAATGAAGGGATTGCGACTAATATTTCTTTAAATTCATGTATCTGAATTAAATTTTCACACCCCCAATTTTTCACTTTGCGATCCCATTTAGGGTCGCAACCCACAGTTTAAGAAATGCTCCAATAAATTATTAAAAGTCATACATTTTAAACATATTTTCATTATTATATGCTGGACTATTTCAAACATCAAAAATTTAAACTTTATTTAAACTTTTTAAATACATTCAACTGTTATTAATAGCTCACGGGTCAGTATATGGCAGAATGTTTCTCTCTTCTTCAGATGATACTGAGCTGACCAGTGATAGTACTAGTATGGTAATCAAACTTGGACTTTTAGGTCCTGAATACTGATTTCAAGGTAATTCTCTATTCAACTGAACTATTCTTCCAAAAGCAACAACTAGCAGAAATTTCATGTACTTATATATGAGGGTTTTTCTGATTTTTCAACTTTTTTTAAGAGCAAGGTTAATTAGTGACTTCCAAACAGTATGTACTATCACATTAAGTTGACTTATGGAGTTATTTGCTTTTTTGATGTGAGTACTTTTTTTGAATTTTCTTGTTTGTACTTTTTTCTCTTTATATAACATTTTAGTATTTCCTAGTTGAACAAAAGTTCATTGGCATATTAAAAAAAGTACAAAAAATATTGAAAAGAGAGCAAAAAGTATGTCAAGCGTCGGTGGTCAAGAGGTCGGCATGGCTGCCTTACAAGCAGTTGTCTGGGTTTGAGTCCAGCCGATGCTATGACACCTGGAAAAAAAAAGAGAGCAAAAAGTATGAAGAAGAAAATTCAAATAATCTGTTTACATGATAACAAATAACAATATAAATCAACTTAGTATACTGTTACATAATATTTGGAAGCCAATAATTAATCTTTTTTAGGAAAAAGTTGAGAAATCAGGAGGACTCTCATAAATATGTATATGAAATTTCTATTGGCTGTTGCTTTTGACAGAATATCTCAGTTGGGTAAAGCATTATCTTAAATTTAATATTCAAAAACTAAAGTCTGTATTTGATTTCCATACTAGTACTGGGAAAAAGAGAGGAGAAAAATATAAAATCAAAATATTATTATATACTAATCTCTGTGATTTTACTAACAGTTGAATATATTTGGAAAGTTTAAATAAAGTGTTAATTTTTCTGAAGACATTCAATATTTAATATTAGATGATGGAAATAGTCAACATATAATTACTACTAAAATACCATTAATAATAAACCATCAGGTAAACACTATTTCCATTACAATGGCGGGGTTTTTTGTTTTGTTTTTGCAGACTAATTTAAATATACCAATACTATTTTTTTTCTAAAATATATAAAATTTATTTCAAAATCTAAGATGCTTTGAAATGATAATTAATATTATTAACGTTATGACTTCAGTTAACTGAGATATTAAATTTAATCTGCAATTACAGTATTTGTTTCTATTTTTTTAAAAAAAAAGATTTGGTAACGTATTTACTGCAAATTATTAATTACATATGATTTTATTGAAAATAATTCATTAAATTTTGTGTGTGTATATAATGCTCAAGGTTAGATAGTTTTACAAATGTAAATTCATTGAAAGCAGTCAACACTTAGACAATACTAATAACAATCACAATCTCAATTTGTTGTCAAGGCAACCTCCATTTAGTAATAAAAGTGGAAATTCTTTATGGTCAAATATGTTTATATAGACACTAAAGATTGCAACTTGACTTCTTTTGTATCAATAATTTCATTTTCTGTGGGCCAAGTTGCAATTTTTAGTATCTACATTAAATATATTAGGCCAGGGGTCCCCAACTCTATGCCCGCGGGCATCATGGCGCCCGCAGACCATTTTACGTGTGCCCGCCACTATCTGAACATGATAAAAAATTATTTATCTGATACCAATAAATTTAATTTTTAAAATTTATTATAAATTATTGTATTAAATTGTAATCAAATTGTAGGGCATACTATACTTTTACAGCGTAAAAATATAAACGTTAATTATAAGTTAAAATTTTATTTTTGAAATAATTATTTTTTTGTACATTATGTGTATTAACAATATCCAACTATAAATTTACATTGAAAAAATAAATGGTGCCCCCCACCTGGTTAAAAAAATAAATCGTGCCCGCCACCTGGCCGGTATTATAAAATGTGCTCTTAAGTGCAAAAAGGTTGGGGACCCCTATATTAGGACATTAATAAGAATGGATTACCATCTGTATTATTAAAAAGAGATGGCCTTACCAACAAAGAGGTTGTTGGTTGTGATTGATATTGGTATTATTTAAGTGTTGATTGCTTTCAATAAATTTACATTTATAAACCTATCTAACCTTGAACATTATTAGCTTTATTATTTAAGAAATATATTGTTGGAATGCAGTTTGAAAGTTATAATTGTGGTATGAATGTTGTAATTGAGTATTTGTTATGCTGCATTCAGAATAGGTTATAATTACTTGTTTAATACAATTTATTTAGACTTCTTTGTATGAATAATTTCATTCTCTATGGTCAAGTCGCAATTTTTAGTGTCTATATAAATATATTAGACCATAAATAAAGATGGATTTCCACATTCATTGTTAAAATATTTTTTTAACAACAGAATTGAGATTGTTGATTGATATTGCTATTGTCTAAGTGTCAAATGCTTTCAATGAATTTATATATATATTGAATAAGATTATATATATATATATATATACACACTACATATTGATGCCCAAAACTAATCAACAAAAAATAATATATATATATTATTGAATTTATGGCAAAAAGTGAATTAAATAAAGCATGAAAATAAAAAAGTTAGCAATTGAAGCAATATACAAGAGAGGACTCAAAAATAACTAGATTCTCTTGTTTTGTGCATCTGTTGTAGTATATGCTTCTGCTGTTACATACAACTTGTGGGAACTCTTTTGCATCAATCTGTCAAATGACATCGCTGTGTAAAATCATGGGGCCATGCAACACATTTGTTTGTAAAGTGCATTTTGAATTTTGGTCAATTTTTTTATAATAGCTGAAAAGTTTAACAATGTGAAATTTTGTTTTAATTTACAAAAAACAGCAAAAAAAAAAAAAAAAAAACAATTGAAATTCTTGAAAAAGATTGTAAAAAAGCTGATCTTGTAAAAATACAAGTTTATGAGTTGGTTTAATTGAAATTTTAATTTCACCATGTCCCTAAAAAAGCATTGCAAGTGAAGTTCAAAGTCAAAACAGCACTGATTTTATTTTGGACAAAAACAGCCTTTTTCTCTCAAATTTAGTTCGTAACAGTCAGGCATTTTATTTGCAAGTTCTGAATCATTTATATCAGGGGTGGCCAAATTTTGTATTTATAAGATCTATTTTTTATTTTAAAAATGTGTTGCGATCGACTTGTTGTCATAGGCATAGTCTAAGTGGAGGGAGTTGCGAAATACATACTATTTTTATATATCTACCTAGTAAAAAATAACAATTATTTAATGGGCCAAAAAACTCATTTCCAGAGGAATTAAAGAAACATGAGTAATTATTAACAATATTTATTAATTCAAATTAGCTACATTAAATAAAGATTTAAAATATTATTTTCAATAATGATACGACTTCACCTATCTAGAATTGAAAAAAAATTTAGAACAAAAACAAAAATAACAAAAAAACTTGAAAATCTTGACTTAATTTCTTTCACTCGTTACCCGACAGCTCTTGCCAGATTGGCCTCACGATCAACCAAAAATGGCTTTACGAGCAACAGGTGGATCACAATCGACTTGTTGGACACCCCTGATTTATATGATACAGTGAAATGTAATAAAGAAGAGAGTGCAAGCTCCACCTCTACATGATATTATCTGTCAAAGTCTTGAGTGGGAAACACTTTTTAATTAAATTCACCATTATCCAGCTTATCTATCAGCCATATTCACTCGATCTCACTTCAGGTAAATTTTTTTTTAATCTCTCGAATGAAAAAATATTTATTTTTTATTTTTTTTGCAAATTTAGAAGTGGTGGGGGGAAAATGACAGGGGCATTAAAAGGCATCATTTTGTAAGTATGTCTAGACTATTTTGAAAAATGAAAAAGACATTGAGTCTGGTATTTCATCAAATGGATAGTAATTTGAAAGAGATTAAATTTATAATCCTTAAAAATAAATAAACAATTTTTTCTATAAAATTCCGTTTATTTTTGGATACACCTCTGTAAAATGAATAGGTCTTGTTGCATATTAAATAGTAACATATAAGAAAGCAATTGAGAGCAAAAAGTAAGTAAAATCAAAACAATCCAAAATAAATGAAAGTCAGATATGAGATAAAATGCAAATTCATATGAAATAAGAGTCTAAAAAGCAATCCATTTACAGCAAAGATTGTAAAAAGCATGAAAATGGTTTATTATTTTTAGCAAGTAAAAATAATCCACAGTAATAGCTAAAACCAAAAAAACTGAAATTCAAATGTGAGGCTAAATGTAAATTCATAGGAAAACTTATGGGAGGTGCTCATGCAGTGAGGTGCAGTAGTGGCTCAATTTTCAAGACAAGCAAGCATGTGGTCCAAGTAAAACATCCTGTTTCAATATTCAGGCAACACTAATGAACAGGGAAGTGGGGTGATTAGGTGGCCTTCTGCCTTAAGGGTGGTAAGGTAAAACATTTGTGATATTGTATATTACTTTTATGACCATTGTTTCTAATGTAATGATAATAAATATCTCTTAATAAAAAAAGACGAAAATTATACTAAGTAAAAGCATGGAAATTATGTTTTACCAATCAAAACTAATCAATGACAATAGATGTTATGGCATCATCAAGCAGTAAAATATAAAAAATGAAACTTGTGGTTGCCTATATTTTAAGAAAGATATGTTTTCACCTATGCATATTTAATGACATGTATTTTGGATTGCTTTTGGAAATTTTATATCTTACTAATTGTTTTCATTTAATATATTTCTTGATGTGAACTAGTTTTCATATTTTTATTTATTACAGTTTTTCCATAAATGATTTGCTTTTTGATTTTTTTTTCTTATGGATTGCTTTCATATAATGCATTTATTTATTATTTATTACCTTGATCACTAAGTATATTCTTTTCATGTTCTTATTTAATAAACGTTTTGACTTATATTTATTAATAAAGATGTACATTTTATTTTTTTGATAATTAATATGTTCTGTGTCTTCAACTAATGAATAGATAACAAACATATATATTATTTATAATACTTCACTCATATACGCTTTAATGCAATTAATTTTCTTAAAAACTTCTTTATTTTCTTACAGTTTCGACTGTCCAGCAGTCTTCTTCAGAGCTCCATCTTCCTTACAAACTGTAGGAAAATCAAAATTTCTTTCCTGCTATCTATGCCTTCACTTTTTTTAATATTAAAATAATCAAAAATAGAAACATTTCCTCACTAAAAATTATTTTAGCAAGGTATTTGATTAAATATTAAACATTACAAAAATTTCTAATGCTTATTGAAATACAAAACAAATATACTTAATACAAAAATAAAAGTTTATTAACTTTCATTTAATAGAATTAAAATATAAATAAAATATCAAAGAATGATTTTTGATCTTGACAAAGGATCCAAGTAATACATTCTTCTATTTATATCTTCTCTTTTGATCCAAATAACATATATATAAAATCCAATAAGATAGTCACTGAGTTATCCCTTGATATTGGAGATATTTAACTAAAAACAATATATTTACATAATAAATAAATAATGGCATTCGTTATAATTGTATAAAATACAATGAAACAATATCAAATCTTCAAAGTATCATTATATAATGATTGATGATAAAATAATATAGACGCTTTGAGGATTATGCAGTTTCAATTTATTTCACATATATGAACAACAAATCTAAAAGTTAAAATGGGTTAAGGAGATAAAAATAAATAAAATAGGAAAAATAAAAGCAAAAAAAAAGATATTGGATTAGAATATTTATTTTATATATATATTTCTAATAAAGTTACATCTAGAGCTCACAAAATAAGCTCTTAATAAGCTTTGAGAATATTCCCAACCCCAGACCAGTTTCTGCTACTAGTGTCATCAGTGAGGTGCTAGGAAATTCAAGCATTAGATTAAAAATACCAGAAAACCAGTCTGGGGTTAGGGATATTCTCAAAGCTTGTTAAGAGCTTATTTTGCGAGCTTTATATATAACATTTATAAATACAAGTTTATTAAATTAGGTCATGTGACATCTGACTTGATTTTTTTTTGTAATTTTAAAGTTAAGATTTTCTTGAAATACCTTACAATTTTTGTCATTTTGTTTTAGAGCATTTCTATAGTTACTTTGTCGTTAGTTTTGCTTGATATATTATATATAAATTGTGTGAGAGAGAAAAAGAAAAAATATGTATGTATATATCTTTTATGAAATACTATTTTGATAAAAGTTCTTAAAATTTTCTATTTTTTAAGTGGATGATAAATTCTCAAGCAACCCTCTTTATTATTTTAAAAAAATGTCACAAAACATCAGTGAAGAACAATATTATTGTCTATTTGAACTACTATAATCTGACTACTATTATGTTCACTTACAATCTACAATGAAAATATTATCAGCCTTATTTATGATAGACAGACGTACAAGTTTGGAATGAAATTCAAACTAACTACAAAAAATTAGATTTAGAAATAGAAAAAAAGACATAGATCTGATTATTGAAAGTGAACAATTGTTTGTTTTTTTGGAGACAAATTTTACAAAGCAATCGAATATGAACTAATTTAAATTATTTGATAGCTTTGAGATAAAACAGATAATTTAGAAAATACCAGTTGACACTGCTGCATCCAACAGGTTACCAGGTTATTATCTCATAGGGAATACACCTATTTCAATTAAAAATTATTATATGCAGTGCTGTTGTGCTGAAAAATATACTGTGTAAAAGTGAAACCAAAATGTCCCATTCGTGTAATATAAAAACATTCTACTTTTTCACACAATAGCATTGTTCCTACTTATGAAATTAATACTCAACAGGTTTCTTATTATCTTAATTCCAACAAGAAAATTATAGTATTAAGTGTGGTCACACTCATTAGGTCACTTTGGTGCAGCCTGTGAACTTAAATTGTCAAATCTATTCCAACATTTATTAAAAGTACATCAATTCATCCCATTATCACAATGAAGAATCAAAATTTTCAGAAAATTCTACTTTCAGGAATGCAAATTTAAAGCATTTAAGAGAACTGAGTCCTACTAAACTTATCCTTTTAATCCATTAAATAATAATATAAAAATACTGGACTCTCAGCAAGCAATTAAAAGTTAAATTTCAACTATTTTAAACATTTGATTTAAAAATACTGTATTATTTGTTGAAAATATACTGCTAAGATTTTAGAAAACAAAATTTTATTCTTGCTAGTAGTAGTGACATTTAATTTACTATTGTAAGGACACATTTTTAGAGGAATGGACAAAATGAAATAAAAAATCATAGGCTTTCTCAAAAAATATTTTATGATGAACTAGATCATAGTTTCAATAAAAAAGGAAGAAACTGTTTACAATATTTACTAGTATATAGGATATATGAGCACAGACTTTCACATGACCCACCATTCTCCACACTATCTCATAATCACCAATATACTATTTCATGCTAAACCAGCAATCATCAGTTGGTCCAGATTACCATCTCTACACATATATGCTATAAGTGCTCATATATATATTAAGATAGCCAAACCTCATACTTTAATGGACAGGCTTCAATCCACTCCACACTCCAATTCTTCAACTGTCCATCCAATTGAAAATCTGATGATGGAACACTCAAAGGCCCACCCTAAGGCCAAGATTCTAGTCACACCCATGTTGACCTAAGGTCAATCTGACCCATCATGTACAGGACATAATCCATTTAATACATATACAAGGGATGGGCTGACATCTCTATTAAGTAATAACTGAAACACAGGCTTATATAATATATAGGGTATATGAGCACAGATTTTCACATGACCCACCACTCTCCACACTATCTCATAACACTGATACACTTGAACACATATATGTTGAAAAGATAAATAATCACCAATAAATGTATTTCATGCTAAACTAGCAATCATCAGTTGGTCCAGATTACCATCTCTACACTTATATGCTATAAGTGCTCAGATATACATTAAGATAGCCAAACCTCATACGTTAATGGACAGGCTTCAATATACTCCACATTCCAAGTCTTCAACCATCCATCCAATTGAAAATCTGTTGATGGAACGCTCAAAGGCCACCCTATATATTACATATATAAACACAGGTATATAATAAGCCTGTGTTTCAGTTATTACTTAATAGAGATGTCTGCCCATCCCTTGTATATGTATTAAATGGATTATGTCCTGTACATGAGGGGTCAGACTGACCCTAGGTCAACATGGGTGTGACAAGAATCTTGGCCTCAGGGTGGCCTTTGAGCATTCCATCATCACATTTTCATTTGGATGGATGGTTGAAGAGTTGGAGTGTGGAATGGATTGAAGCCTGTCCATTAAAGTATGAGGTTTGGCTATCTTAACATATATCTGAGGACTTATAGCATATATGTGTAGAGATGGTAATCTGGACCAACTGATGATTGCTGGTTTAGCATGAAATACGTATATTGGTGATTATTTATCTTTTCAACATATATGTGTTCAAGTGTATCAGTGTTATGAGATAGTATGGAGAGTGGTGGGTCATGTGAAAGTCTGTGCTCATATACCTTATATATTACATATATAGACACAGGTATATAATAAGCCTGTGTTTCAATTATTACTTAATAGAGATGTCTGCCCATCCCTTGTATATGTATTAAATGGATTATGTCCTGTACACGAGGGGTCAGATTGACCTTATGTGAACATGGGTGTGACAAGAATCTCAGCCTCAGGGTGGCATTTGAGTGCTTCATCATCAGATTTTTGATTGGATGAATGGTTGAAGAGTTGGAGTGTGGAGTGGATTGAAGCCTGTCCATTAAAGTATGAGGTTTGGCTATCTTAATATATATCTGAGCACTTATAGCATATATGTGTAGAGATGGTAATCTGGACCAACTGATGATTGCTGATTTAGCATGAAATACGGATATTGGTGATTATTTGTCTTTTCAACATATATGTGTTCAAGTGTATCAGTGTTATGAGATAGTGTGGAGAGGGGTGGGTCATGTGAAAGTCTGTGCTTATATACCCTATATAGTGCATATATAGACACAGGTATATAATGTAGTGTAGAGAATAGTGGGTCATGTGAAAGTGTGTGCTCATATACCCTATACATTACATATATAGACACAGGTATATAATAAGCGTGTGTTTCAGTTAATATTTATTATTGTAATTTCCAGCTACTTGCAAAAGAGTATAATCATATTTAACTGCAATAATATATATATACTTGAAATGGTAGCTAAGTCGGTAGGTAGGTAGGGGGGGGGGGGGGGGTAGGTAGGTAGGTAGGTAGGGAGGTAGGTAGATAGAAGAGAGAAGAAGAGGAAGAGGAGGAAGAGGAAGAAGATAGATAGATAGTAGATGTGGGGGGGGGTGTAGATAGATAGATAGATAGATAGATAGATAGATAGATAGATAGACAGACAGACAGATAGATAGACAGACAGATAGATAGATAGATAGATAGATAGATAGATAGATAGATAGATAGATAGATAGATAGATAGATAGATAGATAGATAGATAGATAGATAGATAGATAGATAGATAGATAGATAGATAGATAGATAGATAGACAATTACTACAGTTTAATTGGTAAGTGTCAAACATACTTCCCTCACAACTTTGACACAAATCTCTTAATGAAAGTATATTAATAACTTTTATTAGCCATTCATTAGACCAGATATTATCCACTTAATGAATAATATTTCTGTAATGTAATTTTCACTTCATCACTCTCACATGACTGATTTCTATCCACTTTTGACACCTTGTGGAGGGATGTAATCATAAACATATGATCAAAGATATGTAATAAAATGCACATCTTTTTACATCTTTGGTCATATTCATAAAATAATAAATATACTTACACTTATTTTACCCCTTTTATTAAGTGAAGAGTTGAAAGTTCTTTCATTATTTAAAATGAAATTAACCCGTTTTAATTGAGGAGTCCTTTTGTTGTTCCATTCAGCAAAATATAACACAATAAATGAAACAAATGAACAAGCAAACATTTGAAAGTAGGAATTTCTTGAAAATCATCGTCTGCAATTTTAAGTTTTAAATGGAGAGAAGCAAAGAGATGTGATAGCAAGATTAATAATAAACAGGTAACAGACAGTTCCATAATAAAATTGAGACATTATTTTGGTAATATTAAAACATGAAGCAAATTTTAATTATTTCTAGAGCAATAAAATATAGTTACAATAAATGAATTGTAAATAAAGAAATTATTACAATGGTAAGATATTATCTTATTTGTATTGGAGGTAATAGGAATATATAATTATTTTCAAAATCTTGAAAAAATCAATCCAGATAACATCTTTTATCATAATTAGACAAAGCAATTTAAGATAACTATTTTATTTTGTCTTTTAAAGTGGTCATAGTATTAAATGAACTCATTATTGTATTCATTTGATTAATTAAAAATATAACATTTTTCAAAAATAGTTTCTGATATAATAATAATAACTGTATTTCAGTTATTAAATTGACCACATAAATTACTTTTCTTCTAAAGTAAAACATTTAGTTGAATATAAAAGACAATTTCAAATAATATCGTAATTAACTTATGTAACTAATTTAAAACTTTAAATAATGAAATGATAATAAAATGGTTTTATAGCAAAAGTTCAAAATTAACTAAAAGTCTATAGAGATGTTAACTTAAACATAGATATAATTTTACAGTTTAGCAGTTTACAGTATACTTTTATATTTATAACACTCTGGTATTTCCTTCATAACCGTACAACTTTTTGAATTTTCCAAAAATTACAAGCAGGTGAACATGTACAAGCAAAGTAGAGTTGCTTAAGTGACTTTCTATGATTCTTCCCCAACATTATTTACTGATAAAATAATAACTTAAAATAGACATAATAAGTAGTTTTTTAAACATGTGTGTGCTTACAGAAATAAATGTCAAAACCAACTTTGTATATTCATAAACTAGATACATTTCATAAAATATTATTTGATAGTGCAGAGATTGTCTTTTATGAAAGAAGTGAAATAAAAAGAAGAGTAAAAGAAACTCTGATGATCAATTTTCTTGAATCTGAGGCCATCAATATCATGAAGACATCATTTGATATTAAAGGAAGTTGTTTTTGAAATGAATGATGGGAAAGCTATTTTGTTTTGTATATATACAATGTATTATCTTGATGAATTTCACTTAAAAAGATCTACTTGTTGATAGATGAAAACATGGCCATGGAAGAATTTTAGTAAAATTTTTCTGGTTTTTTTTTTTTTGGGGGGGGGGGTAGTATTGTAATGTTATATGATTTTTCTATTTTACAACAAAATGCATATGTTAAATAAATGTAGTACAAATATAAGAAAAAGATAAATAAGACAACGGATAATGGATGAATATATGTAAAATTATAAATAATAAAAAAAGGATTAATAATATTTTTAAAAATTTTCCATGAGTTTATTTTAGAGGGTTATAAAAATATAGAATGTTTATTGTCACATAATTAATTTTAAAAAATAACATCTTGAAAAGATTTATATGTGAACAAAAATTGATTTGTGATATGTAATTAAATTGTATGCAAACAAGTTGCCTAGTATTTCAATTTATTTATAATTTAATTGATTAAATAAATATATAGTAAATGATAAAACATTTAATGAATGAGAATTCTGTTTCTAAAATCTAGTTAAAAATTGTAACCACTATATTTTCAAAGCAAGAACCAACTAAAATTAGTTGTGCAATCTGAGTTAATAGTATATTGTCTAAGCTACATTTGTTTAGATATACTTTAATCAATAGTCAAATTTGATTTTTGATTAGAGTTACTAATGAAAAGAAGTTTGACCTTTGATTATATCAGCCTGTTCAGCTAGTTTTAACCCAGTGTCGGCTTGGTTAACGTGGCTGCAAATTTTAACTAGATTTTTAAAAAATGGAATTCCCATTTATTAAATGTTCACCCCTATTTAAATGTTTTGAAATGCAATATATACATATATGATCACTAGATGGAGCTTACCAATAGCTCTAAACAAGCTTTATTTTTATTTTTATAAAAATGAAGCTTGTTTAGAGCTATTGATAAGCTCCATCTAGTGATCATTTAAATGCAAGCTTAAAAGCAATTTATGAAATTTATGACTTGTTTTATTGATTATTATAAGTGAACCTTTGAAGGCTTTTGCGATGCTTTATTGCAGAGAGTTTTACTATATGGTGAAACTGAGCTGATTTCAGACCAATATAGCTATCTGGTTTGAAAAGCTGGATTTGAAGACATTTACGTGTCTGAAAAGTTCAGACTTTCAAATTGATAGAAACGTGTTTTATAAGTGCTGACTTTTGAGTTAGTATTTAAGATCTAGTTTCTGGAGTCCCAGCCCTCCACTGAGGTGAGCCATAAGCTCAAAAACAATTGGTCTGGAGGTAGGGCTTTAACGATAGAGATTTTGAATTCTTTCTCTTTCAGCACTTATAAAAATAAAGCTCCATCTAGTGATCATTTAAATGCAAGCTTAAAAGAAAGTTATGAAATTTATGATTTGTTTTATTAATTATTATATATATAAAGTTTCGGATTAAACCTCAAGTGACTGTTACTACTACTAATGAGTGATATGTCTCACATATAAGACAATAGTTTTAGCAATAACAAAGTAACCATTCTTAATTGTATTTCATGTATATATTTTAGAAAGATGTCTAAAATACTGACCAGAGTAATAAATTTTAAATCAATAGAGAAATATACCAAATTAGTTTTTAAATTGTTAATATGTATGTATATATACAGAATGAGAAAATGATAGTAAATGAAAAATTTCAGCAATATAATAAACTTTTGGGTATACATTAATTTTATATAAATTAAAAAGTTTTAATTTCTTACTTTTTTGTTTTCAAATAAATCTACTACAATTTTTGTATATAGAGGATATAAAACAATATTGAGTAGCTTATAATAATTATTTACATTCTTTAGGCCATCCCATTTAAAACGCTTTTTACATCCATAATAAAGTTTATATCTACAATATATAATTTAATATAAATCCATTATAAATGCATATCAAAATAATATATTTACATTATTTTTAAAATTTCATAGTAAAATATGAAACTAATTTATGAAGATTTTTATTTGGTAGTTAGTTTAAACTCAATCTTTTCATATAATTTTCACATGACATTTGCTTTATTAAAGATGATAAGCTGCATTTTTTCAATGTGCACATGAACATTTCTCTTTAACTTCTTTTTCTTAATGAAGTTTATTCTTTTGAAAATCATATCGATGTTTTCCTATCTAAAGCTATGTTTTGTCACTATCTCATGTTTCAGAAACATGAATTATAATTGGGATTTTTAGTATATATCCTGGGTAATCCCAAAATTTGTTCTTGGTTTTCCAGTGTGTACAAAACAATCAGTATCTTTCAAAAGTTTGACATAATTCATGATATTTAAATGGTTTTGTTTTAGTGGACTATATACATTTAGCCTTTAAAACTTTATGAGCAATTCTAATGTTATTCTAACATAACGTTTTGACTGATTTACTTATATGAGGTAATGCAAACTATCTTGTGGGATCATTATATGCTTCTTAGTAAATGTTTTAATGCATTTTCATATAGGCATTTTATTATGCTTAATGATATAAAACTCATTTACTTATATCTCAGTATTCCTTGTAATTATATTTATATAACTCTGTGTAGTTTTTTGCAGTTGATAAAGTATTCAATGTGGGATCAGGAAGTCACATGATTGATTTACAGCTCTTGCCTCAAACTTATGAACTCCTGAGCAATAAAGCTATATATGTTTTTTTTATTTGTGCAAATTATTATTTCTGCATTAAAGTTCTTTAAAACTTTATATTTTATGCTATATAGTTCAGATAGTTCATGGTTAATGTAAGCATGCATATTTTAAGTTGCCTTTGAATTATCATTTCCAGGTGTAGAAATTTTAGTTTATTGTTATCACAATAAACTACTTACAATTTAATATTGCATTTATATCATTAATCTTTTGCATGACTAACATAAAAATTTTATTAGTATTGCAATCATGCTGAAATGGTTTTAATGGTATGGATCTATTTATACTACTGGATGGTAAAAATTCCAAGAAAATGTAGGCTTTGAATAATTTCATAGTTTAAAACTGTTTAACAGATACAAAATTTTAATCCTAATTATAGTTTTTAGATCTGAAAGACTATTAAAAATCCAAAGGAGGAAAGGGAGAAATATAACACTCTACTAATGAGAAAATATACTTACCTGCTTGTGCATCAGAAGTTTTTGTTGACATCATAAAAATAAAAAAATAAACTTATATTTTATTAGCTTATTTGTTTATTTTTTTATATAAAATAATTAAATATTTTAAAAAACTTATATAAATTTTACTTTAGTTTTTATTTGAAAACATTTGCTTTTTAGCAGAAAATTAATCAGCTGAAAATTTATGGGATGTCAAACAGGAAAAGCCTACTGATACATGTTTTTTTATTAATTTTGTTGCTTTTTTAATTCAACTTGATTTTTAATATTTCAACTAATATTTAACAAAATATTTGATGGAAAATATTTTTTTATTAAATACATGATTTATTATGAAGGCTGAAATATAATTATGTTTATTACTTTGTTATTATTTGCAAAGTTGATTTTTTTTTTATTTTTACTTTTGTTTGTTTGAACTTTTGACTTTTAGCTTCTTTTCTTTCAGTCTCAGAATGTCTTGGGATGGTGCTATGTGTCAAATTTTTATTAGTTTCCATAGCATTTGAGTATCCACTTACGTATAATAATGATATATATTTTATTTTTATATTTAAATGTAAGAAGTTGCCAACAAATAAAAAATCTCTATGTGTGACAGTTACTTTGGAGAGATGAAGTGTACAAAAAGGTCATAAGTGTTTCCATTATTTTGTGAAGTTGAAAGGTTATTTCTAAAAATAATTTATTTGTTCCAAGGTTATTTTTGTTATTTTAAAATTTGTTTTTATTTAATAAATATAAATATAAAATATATTAGAATAGATTTAAACTTATATCATAGAAATGGAGAAGTAAAATATGTTATTCTAGCTAATGTAGTACTGCACTGTTTTATATCTTTGGTTTTTTTTTTTACTTTTAATATTTTTTTATTATTATAATTTTGTTTAAAATTAATTTTAATAATAATTATGTCAAAAATAGTTTACTTTTGCTACAAACTCTATTCAAATTGATGATCAATAATTGAATAATTATATTTTAATTGAGGTTAATTAGCCTCAATTAAAGTTTATTTTTCATAAAAATATTTAATAAAGTTTGTCTTAAATATAAAGATTTGATGGAAAATAAGTTTTTTTTTATTAAAATTGTATATGAAGGAAAAATATGAAAAAGTAAATTCCATAGCTGTGTTAAAAAACCTTAAATAGTTAAGAATCTGTGAAAAAATATTTAATGAGATTCTAATGAATATTTCATTTTCTTATCTTTATATATAAAATTGTGATTGTATCTTCTATATGCATTAAGAATTAATTTTAAGGTAAAATAGAATAAGACTACTTAATAATCAACCAACTGATAGAGATGTTCATCTTTAAACTAAGTTATTGTATCTATGTCAGTGTATTTTAAAAATAGTTAATAAAGAATTTTATTCTCTTTGGTTTGCTTTTGAATGAACAAGTCATTAATATTTATAATTTATTTCTACCTGTGTATACATTTTTAATTTAAAAAGGTTATAGTACATTTGTCAGGTTACCAATCCTAAGGCAATTTATAAAAGATATGTAGAAGATATGTTCATTTGTATCTCAGATTAGCTCATTGTATAAACTCTTAATAACCAAATTAGAAATCAAATTTAAATAGTCTATTGAAGAATGAGCTAATAATATGCCAACATTGTTACTAAATTGAAATAATTTGAAAGCAGTTTTATATGAAAATGCCTTTAGGCTATTCTATATGCAATTAAATTAATCATAAATGTTCTGCTTTAGAAAACCAAATTTAGAACATTTTTTGTAAAAAAAAAAAAAAAATTACTTTGTCAAATACAATTATAGCAAGAAAAAGATACATTAAAATAACATTAGAATCAATTATAAAATTCTTGAAGTTTGAATTATATATTTATTAACAGTATAGAAAACTTAACCAAAATAAAACCATTTAAATATCATGGACTCCATCAAATACTTTGAAAGAGATTAATCTTTTGTGTATGTTGGAAGAATCACATTCCAATCCACTTCTATATTTCTAAAACATGAGATGAAGACAGAATATGTCTTTAGACAAAAAAAATCAAGACAATTTGCAGAAAAGAAAAAATATAAAGAGAGATTAAAATGTATAATTCATTGGGTATTCAAAAAAATTTAATGAATTAATGATTTAATAGACTATTAATAAAGTTTGCACATGGAGTTTACCCCTTGTTAGTGTGATGTAAAAATAATGGTGAAACATGGAAAATTTACTAGGTAAACAATTACTGAATTAAAGTTTAAGCCATTATGAAATGTGAATCTTCAAAAATTAATACCAAGAATCAGCAGAAATTGCACTAAAGAGCTATTAATATAGACAATTAATTGAACTGTCCACTAGCCATCCTAATTCAATCAACTTCTTAAAATGAGATGACGATTGATCCTAATTGGATCTAAGTTGTTCAAAAAAATCTTTCATATATAATCTTGGATAACAGCTGTCTTCTTATTGCAAAACATTGATTGAATTATCATGCTAGATAGTAATTTAAGTGCCTATAAAAATAATCCTTAAAATGTGCTGTATTGTTTTTTTTACATAGAATTGGCATTGTAATTATATATATATAATTGAATGATTTATATAGATTTTAGATATGTAATTATATATATATAATTGAATGATTTTGATGAGATTTTAGATATAAATGTATTATTGACTGATCTATTATTTTTATAAAACAGAAACAAAAAGGATTTTCTTTTACTTTAAAAATAGAAAGAAATGAGTTGGCAATCCAAGTTTTAATTAATATTTTGCTTAGTTACATAAAAAAAAAACTGGAATTTACCTAAAACGTTCATGGTGAATTCCTTTTAACATTATACTTTATACATATAGACACACTTTTATATATATATATTATGATTTAAGAACCATGAGAGAGTCAATTGAAATATTAAAGAGACCTACTGGTTTAAACAGAACTGATGAAGCACAACGTATTCCAGCTATGTGGAAACCTCTCATTTTATCCAATATTAACTTAAAATTAATAGGTAAAAATACTGAGGGAAATAAACATTTTGATAAGCCTCATATTGTGAATGCTGAACTTAAATCTCATTTCTCATCTCGCACACAGTCATGTTATTTGTTAAGATATAATGGTTTTTCTTTCAAAAGTTAACCTTGATAATGGTGGTTACTATTCCGTCGAAATATCAGTGTTTAATGGAAAACAATACACGGTATAGCCCAAAAAGTTATAATTTATATATATATAATGAGTTATATTTAAATTTGTATATATTCGTTCATCTGCATAACAGAGTGGTTTCTTTTTTCTTTATATAAAGCTGGGTGCATTTTTGGTAAAATTCACTATAATCAGAACTATGATTATGGTTAACTTCATGAAAAGTGCACTTAGGCTATAAAGAGGAAAAAAACCATTTCATTATGCAAATGAACAAATGTATGCAAATTTGAATTACAAACACAAATGCAGAAGAAAATTGATACTATATTAGGTTAGAGTAAAAGTTTATTTTGAATTCAATTGAGTCAATTTGTAGGGAAATTAATCCTCTCATTAAATAGGATGAATTAGATTTTATGTGTGTTAGAAATTATTATATAAATGCACTTATTAGACTACTGTTGAATAGTTAAAACATATATATATATATATATATATATGGTGAATCTATTCACAGTTTTGTTTTGTAAATTTGAAGTCACATAATTAAATACAGTTCTTACTGAATTAGAGATTGAATCCAAAAGAACCACTTCAGTTAGTTGAGTTATTATCAAATCAGGATTAGGATATAAAGTAGCCGCTTCTCGCAATTTGATAATTGAAAAGAAGATGTATTGATTATATTAATTTCCATATTAGATATATGTATGCAACAATGCTATGAAGCTATTGATAGGAATAAATGTACTGTATTTGTGAGGGTCATCCATGCATAGTATTATATCCAAAATGTATTAAAAACCAGGAATTTATAGCAAGAACTCTTGATCACAGAATCAGATTAGTATTATAACATATAATTAAAACATATATGTTCTAAAATTAATCAAAATAATCTTTTACACTTTACAAATAATTATAATCATTTTGTATTTGTTTTTTAGCATGCATATAAACTAAAAATGAAAAAATAGTGGGAAATGGCTTTTTAAAGCAATCATTACCATTGAATTATAATCATAAAGGTATTCAAATTGAAAATTTTCATAAATTCTTAAGATATATTCAGTAATGTAAACATGTTTAGGATAAAAGAACATTATATCCTGTGTGACAATTATCATACTTTATAAAAAAATTATTGTTTTGTTATTTGTTTAAATAGAATGTTAACTTTATAATATTACTTGGTCTGTTTATTAATTCCACATCCATTTCATTGGGAATATTTCGTTCTATGTGACTTGCCAGGCATTTCAAATAGTGTGGGGTAGTCATCATTATCATCACATATTAAAGAAAATATTTCTCAAATGTTTTAAAATATATGTGCATGTATATTTCCTGGTTATGGACAATATTGTATAAAAAATACAGAGGCTATTATTGATAAATTAAATATGATGAATATAAATAAAAACCACAGTATCTTTGTGATGGACATAGAATCGATGTACCCTAGTATCCCTAGAATTAAAAGCATTAGTATCGTCATAAAGGCTTTATCTCTATATATCAATGATAATAGCATAATTAGAATTATAAATGAAGCATTGAACCTAATAAATAATAGTTTATATTTTAAATATAATAATGAATATTGGAGTATAAATAAGGGATGGGTAATGGGATGCACAATTAGTGGGCTTATGGCATCTATGTTCATTAATGACATGGAAATAATATTATAAAAGGCAGTATAATTTAAAAAAAAGTACTACATTATTTTAGATACGTAGCTGATAGTTTGATAATTGGTAATAAGAGGGCAATATATAAATTTTATAAACAATTTAATAATAATGTTGATAATATTAGGTTTACTATGAAAGAAATTGATAATGAAATAAGGTATTTAAATATTAAAATTATTTTAAATCAAAATAATGATATTATAATTAAGCATTTTATTAAAGATTATAAATTAAGGAAAATTATATCAATTGATTCAAAACAACCATGGATACAAAAGATGAGTGTAATTAAGAATTTTAAATATAAGAACGATAGATTTAATACAGATAGAAATATTGCTATGTTACAGAAGGATAAATTTAAACAAACATATATGAAATATGGATATGCAGCGCATAGTATTGACAATATATTTTCACAACATGGAGTAAATAGCATGAATAATAATAGATGTAGGATTAATAAACAAAAGAAGTGGATAAAAATTTCATATTTGCCTAGTGTATATAATATATTAAATAAAAAAAGTAAAAATTATATAGATAAAAACATTAACGTGGGATGGGCTAATAGCAAAAATTTGGATAAATTGATAACTAATTGTAGAATGAAAGATGATATAAAATATAAGAGAGGAATGGTTTATAAAATTAGATGTAATTTTTGTAATATGATTTACTATGGCTAGACGTCAAAGCAATTGGGAGAAAGAGTTAAAGAACACAATGATGCTATTGCTAGGAAAGATGATAGATCTGCGTTATATGTTCATTATTTGCAGTATGGACATAAAATAAATTGTATTGATAATATAAGTGTTCTTGATTATATTAAAAATGTTAATAGATGTAAAATATATGAAACAAACTACATCATGTATAATAAAAACAACTGTATGAATATATACAAAACATCCATTAAGTTAAATAATAAGTGGTTAATGGATAAAGAATGAATAGTTAATTAATTAATATATGTGGATATATATCCATTCAATATATATAACAGAGTAATTTTGTAGTAGAATTGAGGGGGAAAAAATCACATAATAGATCATGTCAAATATCCATTTGTTTATCTATCTTCTCTCATGTATTGATATAGATGTCGCTGTATGTGCTTTAAATCGTGGAGACATATTGAAAAGGGCAAAAAAACATAATTTGCTGAAAAAGGCTTTTATATAATAATTTTATAATTTGTAATCTTTGTTGCTTGTATATATGAATTTTTAAACATATTTGACTATTGTATACTTGAAGTGAAACATAAAAAAAGAATTGGTTTTAATTCTGTATTCTTTTTCTGTATAGAAATCCATTATACAGTTCTTTTAAGAACTCTTGATTTCTTACGGATTTAGTGAACCATTCAAGATAGCGAATGAACATTTAATACAATAATTATTGCATTATAACAGATAGAAAATATAGAGAAATCTACTAGAGGTTCCAGTAAAATGACTGTGGGGTAGACAACCAGCCGATGCACTCGCCCTTTCTCTGTCCAAATCACCAAGATCTGATCATGCCAGTTCCAGCGGGCCATGATGATGACAACAGCCACCTTGCCTATGCCCGAATGAGATGAAATTCTCACCGCACAGCTAGTTGAATTGAAACTGCTCAAAGCCCAGTTAGAAGATGAAGATGCCTACATAAGTTTCTTTTAAAAATGTTTTATTATTGAATTAATTCATTCTGATATTTCCGATAATTAGAAATATATATTTTTTATTATTATTTATTATTAATCATTTAAAAAAAAGGAGAGAGAGTTGTCTCTCATATATATATATATTGGATTTACGGTTATTATGGGCATAATGATAAAGCTTTTACTTAAATCTTTTAATTCATTTTCTGTTTCAAATTCTAATAATATCAACAAAATAAAAATTCTCCTTTTTCTTTTCAAAAACTTTATTTTTTTATCTCAATACTGAACATATATATATATACATTTATATAATACAAAACTCCAACATTTCAACTGTTTTTATCTCATACAGTCATTTTTAAGGATCTGCAACAACAATATTAAATACATATCAATAAATAAACTTCCTCTTACATTAACATAAACAGCAACAAAATAAATAAACAGTAACAAAATAAAAACAGTTGAAACGTTGGAGTTTTGTATTATATAAAGGTATATATATGTTCAGTATTGAGATAAAAAATAAAGTTTTTGAAAAGAAAAAGGAGAAGAATTTTTAATTTGTTGATATTATTGTAGAACATATATATTTTAAAAGAAAAAGTGGATGTACCTTTGCTGTGTTATTATATATTTCAAATTCTAGTATTTTCAACAAAGGTTGCAATGAGATTCTTTTTTATTGCTATTCGTTTTTCTTTTGTTGTTACTCCTGAAATTCATCATACATAAATATACATGTGTATATATGTGCACATATGCTTATAATATTCGGTAAATACGATATCTCATGTTGAATATCTAAAAATGTATTTAACTGTATATCCTTTTTGTTATTTTTTTGTCATGGCTGTACCTTATTATGAGTGCAAAAGGGGTTTATTCATTGTAAATTCCCCATAATCCAGTCCACTAATAACTTTATATTTAGAATAGTAGTAGGTGTATAATTGTGCTGCACGTATACACATGTATAAGAATTTATCGCAAAAGGCAAATAGATACAGTACCTCATGTTGAGTACTATATGGTATCTGAACTAACGCAACCTTATTGACATGTTGAAAAATATGAAATTAGTGAAATATTTCATAGTGCAAAAATACGTATGCATAGTTTTTTTTTTTATTACTATATTTGCTATCAATAAAAAAAGGTTTTAAAGTCCTGAGTAAAAGTGTATGCCTATATGACTGAAAATCTCTTATCTAAAAATATCTGTACATCAAATCACACAAAGTATAACTTACTTCTACAGGGTAAAAAGCTCAGACCATTTCCATTCTTTATGAAACATTGTATTGTAAATAGCTTTAGTGGTTTATCTATTTTCGTATTCATTTAAATTGTATTTATATATATTTCTCTATTTCAAAGCAATCAAATATATATACGGGTTGTGATAATAATTCATTTATTTATTTTATCATTTTAAGTATGAAACGGTGGTGGGTATTTGGGATTAAATAAATATTTAATTATAATATTAGACTTGTTTCGTTTTCGTATTATTATTTATTTGATAAAATGTATTATTTCCTTATCCGTACCTGTAGTAATCATTTGACTTAATGACTTACCCATTGAAGACCCTAGATGTAGAGTGACTGAGTTAGCCACACAGGATATTGCTCTACCGGGGATGTTAGATCTTATTCTCATGCTCCGCTGGACATATGGTATTGCACACCCTTCTGGGAGGGGGAAAAATTCAGTTTTATTCTTTTCTAGAAGTGGTGCGCAAAAGCTATCTGTAAATAGACTTTTCAAAGGTGTGTAATTGCCATAGGTCCTAAACATTCGGGCATTCGAGTAAGATATCAACTAAAGGGGGTTTGAACTGGCAGAGTCCAGTTAATTTACTCTTTCTATCAGTTTAGCTGGAAGTACCAACATATATGAGTACAGATAATCAGCTAAATTGGTATCCATTTCTTTCCCTGTTACATCTGGGTCACTCATGTTCGGTGCAGGATTAGGAAAAGAAATCCACAGGGAGGTATGGTCCGGTACAATATATATCAGCTTTGTTTTTTGAACCCTTCCAAATTCTAACAATTTAATTAATAACACTAAATACCAAACTCCACTTTTACAGACCCCCCACACAGTATATAACATTGCATGTTCCAACAATAATTGTAAAGGCACATATCATGGGGAAAGCAGAGCATCTTTGTTCACACGATTAGCACAACATAAATATTCATACAATAGAGCTCACAACGATCCCTCTACCTATTAAGTTTTCTATCAGCACCAGAGCACAAGTCACCATGAGTGCATTCCAGACAATCCCACAATCGTGAGTAGAAAGAAACATGACCTTAAAAGAAAAATCAAAGAGGCCTTATTCATCTCATGAGACAGTGATGCCATAAATAGGAAGGATACGCGCTATGCTTTATCGAAAAAATGGAATTAGAAAATTTGCATATCATTAAATGTATTAACAAGCTATGATTATGAAGGCAAGATCCTTTGAAAGCACTCAGCTAGTTTATTATTTTTAGTTATCTATTTTATATTAATAGCTTTTGGGAACAGTTGCGCCGCAAACGCACTCGTGCTTGAATACTAACACTCAGTTATTCACCAACAAGAGAAGGCATAAATCTTAGCTTAACTTTTTAAAAAAATAATTAATGTCCATTACTATACTGTTGTATCTGAACATTAAAATTTTCTAATAAATCTCGGCCTTTATATTATAACTATTCCTTAAAACTTTCAGGAATTTTAACATCATAAAGACTCTTATACAAATTCCTTAGGATATGACTGAACACAAATGAGCATTTTGTTATTGCATCCAGTTTACATATAAATAAAATTGTGAATGGAATGGGAATGAGCTTTCACAAAATTTTTAAAATAAACAATATTAAAGTATATCGAAAATAAGATGACTGAAATTAAATTTATGTGACCGCATAAATGAATCAAAATAATAATGAGGATAATTAAAATAAAGAGTTATTATTTTAAAAAACAATTTAATAATGTTATTAAAAAATATGAATGCATAAATATGGGAATAAATAGGCCTAAGATAACTATATCAATATCTCTGATAAGGTTGTCTAAATAAATAAGTTTACTTATAAGTGCTGTTATAAAAAGATAAGACAACAGATAAATGCAACGAGTGTAACCACTACACGTGTTTCTCATACAAATACAAAATTACTAAAGAAGTTTGCCAATAAATTTGATGTAAATATATCCTTATCGTAAAATCTAAAATGTAGAATGAGATTTATCTACATTTTATAGATCTGAACTCAAACTTTCAAGCAACTTTCAACTATCAACATTATGTCATACCACTGATACACATGACCACACACGTGTAGAAAAGGTAAATAATCACCGATATACATATTTCATGCCGAACAAGCACTCATAAGTTGGTCCAGATTATCATTTCCCACACATATATAAAATCAGTGCTCAGTTTATACTAAGATAGTAAAACTTTATACTTTAATGGACAAGTCTGTATTTCAAATTTTACATATTAAGCCTGCATTCTGCCCATCCCTCTTCTATGTATTTAAATGGATACTGTCCTATACATGAGGGGTCAAAGTGACTTGAGGTCAACATGAGCATAACAACAATATTGGCATCAGTATGGGATTTGGGCATTCTATCATCAGATTTTCAATGGTATTGGTTGGCCGAAGACTTGGAGGTTGGAGTAGTTTGAGGCCTGTCCATTAAAGTATAATCATTTGCTATCTTAATATAAACTGAGCACTGATTATATATATATATAATCATTTGCTATCTTAATATAAACTGAGCACTGATTATATATATATGGGGAGATGATAATCTGGACCAACTGATGAGTGCTGGTTCAGCATGAAATACATATATTAGTGATTACTTATCTTCTCTACATGTGTGTGATCATGTGTATCAGTAGTATGAGATAGTGTGGATAGTTGAAGGATGCTTGAAAGTCTGAGTTCAAATCCCCTATATTTACAATTAATGTTCCAGGTATGAGAATACCTGTATTTCAAATCTTAAATTTTATAGATCATAAATATTTTCCCTTTATCCTTTTATCTAGGTAAAACATTTATTTCTTTCTAGAAAAACATAATGTCAACATAGCCAACTTAACAAAGGCAAAACTCTCCATACAGTAGTGCCACCCTGTGCCAAACAGAGTAATCAATAGATGCCAGAAGGCTTGTGCATAAAATCCCTATCTAGTGCCTACTCATCCAATATCCCCAGACTAGTTTCTGGATTGTGGTCATCATCAGTGAGGAGCCTTGGATCTGAGAGCACTGCACCTAGATCTTAGAATCTAATGCAACCTCCAGCAGTCACCTTTTAACTCTACTAAAAACTATGGGAATGAAATTGAAAACACAATAATATTTTCAATCTAAGCTTACTAGCTTATATAGTCATATGAGTCTGACCTCGATTAGATTAGCTACTATTGAGAGAACTGATTGTAAACATATTACACGTCGCTTGAAACTTAAAATGATGTAGTAGTAAATCCACCATGCTTCTTGGCCCTGTTGGGTCATCATCTTTAGCGGCCATACCATTCTGCTGCCCAAGAGTGTAGTAAAAGCCTGACCTAAGAACTTTAATGCTAATAGAAGCTTGCTGCCACTGAAGAACTTGCATTTCAATTGCCATGCATATGCTGTACTTTAAATTGGACTTTAAAAATTGCAAGGTAACTTTCCAAGCCATCACCTCAAACTAAATTTAGCCTAACTCAATCTTTCAAGATTTCTTCTAATGTATTATTTAACTTTACCTTTTTTTTAAATATGTAAATGTAATTTGCTCTTAAATAATTTCTATAAATTTAATCCTATCTCATATGCTCTAACATTCTTTAATTTTGGTGCGGTCTTTTATTTATAGTTATTCATTACTTGATTTTATATGTCTATTTTGTTTATTAATATGCCAATCTCACACAATCTGATGAGTTGAATTTTCTAAAATCCTTTCTTCTTTTTAAGTAAGCCTTCATTAATTAAGTTTAATAATGTTCCCTTAAAATATAATGTATTGTTAATTAATACACTCGCCAGATTGTTTTTCAAGTCAACATTTATTTATGTTTTAGTATAAAAAATATATTTGTTTAACTCTGGATTTTCTACCCGGGGTGAATCCAGAACTTAAGCTAATTAATGCTTTGAAATCTTTTAAAATGTTTTGTTTTTACTCAATTCTGAAAGAGTGACCCATTAATTAGTTTCTATAACTGCCAGTCTTCTTTTATTTTCCACACTCTTAAAATTTCAAATATTGCATTTAAATATTCCAGTTACTATAAAAACCATGATGGTGGGATTGAATTATTTTAAATATCAGAAAAGGAAAAGGGGGTAAATCTTAATATTTTACTATTTTAGTTATTAAGTAAATCTTAATGTTTCTTTTACTACATAAAATCTTAATGTACACCTGGGTCTGGTTTTACACGATAGATAGGTTCCTCAGAAAACACGCGCAAATGAAATCGCACAAAAATAGACGTAACTTACATTGAAAAAGGGGGGATGCGGTCTGTGATTTTTCAAAATTCGTGTAAAAGCAAAGCACCAACGTAAAATTACTTTAAAATCCGCACAAAAAAAAAAATAAGGAAATAAAATATGACTAATAAAAAATTTCAAATTTGAAAAAAATTGATACAAGGCAAACTTTTTTTAACTATAATATTTAATTTTATTCAAAATAATATATTTTTATGCATAATTTACAGTACGGTAATATACATTTTTTATACACGTTTTAATTATTATCACTATTTGCCAAACCACACGTTCGTTTGCACTTTCATGTTGTGTTAATGTTTTTCTGTTGACAACGTAATTAGTAATTAATCTTTGAGATGATGATTTTATTAATTGTTTATGAACTTAAGACTTATGATAATAAAGACATTTATTCACAACTGCTGGGAAAAATTTAATTAAAACTAACAACTAAAAATTAAATTCTTATTTTTGTCTTTAATTTTCAATTCCATTTAAAAATCAAATTTCACATCACATATAATGTGTAAGTAATTTTTAAATTGTTAATTACAATTAAAAATCAGATTTTAATTGTCAAATTTAATTGTGCCCACTGCTATTACTGACCTTTTAAAAATAAACTTGTGGAACTAAATGATTAATAATTGATTACGTTCTTTTTTAAAAAGCAAAAACAGAATGTGATTTAAAATGCAAAATTAACACGCACAATGTTTGAACAAATTTACATTATAATCTTGTAAAATTTAATGTGTGTATACATAAAATGTGGAAATCATGATTTTAATTTCATTATTGCATAAAATCTTACTATTATAAAGCACTGAAAATATTGAAATTACTAAGTTGAAAGTCGAATTACAATAATGTGCTATTACTTTCAATATAACGTAAGTGCGCGAAATTTATTATTTAAAGTAATAGCGCAATATCGGAGATCGACTTCCGGTGAAACACAAATCACGCAACTTCAAAATCGTGTTAAATAAGTCTGCATAAAAAGAGACCCAGGTGTATATTTATTTAGAAAAATCTTTCTCTATATATATAACTGCATAGCGTATTATTTGTCTAAATTATGGTATTCAAACAAGGGTCATTTATTTTTAAAGCAGTAAATCATATTTCATGTCATTAGTGACATTCTTTCATACTGCGTTACTGACATTTGGCCTGTTCATGTTTTTTTATATATATGTGCTTCTTATTCTGGGGGTTGTGACAAGATCGAACCCATAGATTTCTCATTGTGTCCTGTCCCATAGGGATTTATTCCATATAAAATGCCTCTGGTGGTGATCCTGTAAGTTTGGCACATGCTATGCATATCACTTCTTTGTATAAAAGGGCCTCTGGCAGTGATCCCTAAGTCTGGTACATGCTATGCACATCCACTTCATCTTTCATCCAGAAGCATGACTTTTCCTGTTATATCTTGGTTATAATGTCAGCACTGCAATCTTCTTCATATATTTATTTCTTTTGCTTCATGACCCAGTTTTAATGCTCTAATATTAAAATTGCGCTCTGCTTAAAATATATATAAATGCCAACTACTTCTATTTTATTAATTAAATTTATTTCAGTCTTATACTATCCCACCATTGTAACTTATTTCTGTATTTAAGAGTATCTATATGCCTTGGGGAAAAATAAAGCGTTCTTCGTACCAGCGCTAATTAAGAGAATTTTCATTAAGTATTGTAATCATATAATCAAATATGTTTTCAAATGTATTTTATTTATTTTCATGACCATAATGGCATGAAAATGATTTATATTATATATGTAATGAATCTCAGAATGCTTCCTGAAGTAATATGTTAGTCACCAGGTTTCAGAACCGTAAATCAAAACGTTAATGGCCATATTATGTAATTCTTTCTAATAGTTGGTTGGCATCTTAATATTGGACCCACCAAAGATGTGTGTTTATTTATAATATATTATTTAGCTAATAAAAAGCATATGAGAAATAATAGTGTGAATGACAATATATAATTATCTATCGTTTGGCTGACCGCTTGCTCATTCACACACATACTAATGTACTTAATTATAAATGCATGTAAATAATTTGTCATTATATTAAACTATATTTTTATTGTCTAACTTATTTGAGTAGTTCGAATTCCTTTTTCTCCACTTCCACATATTACAACCATGCTTATATATATATTTTAGTTTAGTCATAGTTAATAGATGTCTCATTGTTTTGCTCAGCTTTGCTAGCCGGCCAGATTTAAAATTAATTCTCATGTGCCATCATTGTTATGTTATTCATTAGGTGTTTGATCTGGAGCTTATGGAGTAGGTTTGAATCCAGATTAGTCCCTGACCTAAATCTCGGGCTGGACTGCATTTGAAGTACATTTTGTGAGTTCCAGCTCATGTTAGGTGGATAAACATGTTTTGACTGGTACATAGGATTTTTTTCTCTGTGTTTAAGAGCCAAAGACACCAAAATGTATGGGTGCTGAATTGAGTTCAGACCCATATGACTATATAAGTTATTGAGCTTAGAATGCTTATTGTGTTTTCAATTTCATTTTCATAGTTTTGTACTAAAGTAGAGTTAAAAGGTGGCTGCTGGAGGGTTGCATTAGATCCTAAGATCTAGGTGCAGTGCTCTCAGATCCAAGGCTCCTTACTGATGATGTCCACAAGCCAGAAACTAGTCTGGGGATATTGGATGAGTAAGCACTAGATAAGGATTTTATGCACAAGCCTTCTGGCATCCATTGATTCCTCTGTTTGGCACAGGGTGGCACTACTGTATGGAGAGTTTTGCCTTTTGTTTACAACAATTATGTGCTAGTATAGAGATGGTGATCATGTGATGTTTAGTGGTTTAACACCAATCCTGCCTAATAGGATAGTGGTGGCTATGGTTGTTTGAGAGCCAAAGACACCAAAATGTATGGGTGCTGAATTGAGTTCAGACTCATATGACTATATAAGCTAGTGAGCTTAGATTGAAAATATTATTGTGTTTTCAATTTCATTCTCATAGTTTTGTAGTAAAGTAGAGTTAAAAGGTGGCTGCTGGAGGGTTGCATTAGATCCTAAAATCTAGATGCAGTGCTCTCAGATCCAAGGCTCCTCACTGATGATGGCTACAAGCCAGAAACTAGTCTGGAGATATTAGATGAGTAGGCACTAGATCCGGATTTTATGCACAAGCCTTCTGGCATCCATTGATTACTTTGTTTGGCACACGGAGGGAAAGGGGGGGGGGGGGGGGGGACCCAAAAGGGGGCGCCCCCCCCCACGCACCCCCCCCACGGGGGGCCACCACCCAAACCGGGGGAGGGGGGGAGCCTTCTGGCATCCATTGATTACTCTGTTTGGCACAGTGTGGCACTACTGTATGGAGAGTTTTGCCTTTTGTTTACAACAATTACGTGCTAGTATAGAGATGGTGATCATGTGATGTTTAGTGGTTTAACACCAATCCTGCCTAATAGAATAGTAGTGGCTATGGTTGTTTAAGAGCCAAAGACACCAAAATGTATGGGTGCTGAATTGAGTTCAGACCCATATGATTATATAAGCTATTCAGCTTAGATTGAAAATATTATTGGGTTTTCAAATTTATTTTCATAGTTTTGTAGTAGAGTAGAGTTAAAAGGTGGCTGCTGGAGAGTGGCATTAGATCCTAAGATCTAAGTGCAGTGCTCTCAGATTCAAGGCTCCTCACTGATGATGGCCACAAACCAGAAACTAGTCTGGGGATATACTGTAGAGAGTTTTGCCTTTGTTTACAACAATTATGTGCTAGTATAGAGATGGTGATCATGTGTTGTTTAGTGGTTTAACACCAATCCTGCCTAATATAATAGTGGTGGCTATGGTTGTTTAAGAGCCAAAGACACCAAAATGTATGGGCGCTGAATTGAGTTCAGACCCATATGACTATATAAGCTATTGAGCTTAGTTTGCTTATTGTGTTTTCAATTTCATTCTCATAGTTTTGTAGTAAAGTAGAGTTAAAAGGTGGCTGCTGGAGGGTTGCATTAGATCCTAAGATCTAGGTGCAGTACTCTCAGATCCAAGGCTCCTCACTGATGATGGCCACAAGCCAGAAACTAGTCTGGGGATATTGGATGAGTAGGCACTAGATAGGGATTTTATGCACAAGCCTTCTGGCATCCATTGATTACTCTGTTTGGCACAAGGTGGCACTACTGTATGGAGTTTTGCCTTTGTTTACAACAATTATGTGCTAGTATAGAGATGGTGATCATGTGATGTTTAGTGGTTATAGCCAATTTATATAGCATTAAGGTCCTAAATGATACATTCTATATATGTTCTATTACTAAAATAAATGTTCAAATATATCCACTGTCATTCAGAAATTCATATTTTTCATGGATTTTTCATCTCTTGCCCTGCATCACTTTAATGGAGAAAGGGAGATATCTCTTTTCTTATGGATGTTTAATGTGTCAAAGGGAGATACCTCTATCCTTGTGTCTCTTTAATGGGGGTGGGGGTGATGGTTTAAACAAAATGTCTCTTCATATTAAAAAGTTTGCAGGTCCCTGAGCTATACTATTGAAGTAGTGAAATATTTTATGAGGCTCTCTATCTCTATTAATTGTTTTAAATTAAATTTTTTAACTTTTACTAAGAATTATTATTATTATTATTATTATTACTACTACTTATTATTACTGCTAGTATTAGGCACTATTACTATATTGAACTTAGTAGTAAATCTAGACCTCAAAGACCTGATCTGTATTATCTCATTACACAGTATTGGAGTTTTTTTTCAGTGATCATATTTTAATTAAATCTAATTAAAGATTAAATATATCATATAACTTCATAAATTCCAGCATCATAATGTATTAAACTTTATGTATTTTTTAAAAATAATAATAACTGAACAGCTTTATCACTCAGGAATTCATAAAAACTTTAAATACTTAAAATGCCGGAATTGGAATTAACCAAAGGACCTACAACCCAAAATCTGCCACTCTACCAATGTATTAAATCATGCAGGGTCTGCACTTTCTATTAGGTGCTCTCTAAAAAGAAATGTGCATTAAATTAATAACATTTAACTGTACAATTATTGATGTATTTATTCATGATTATGATAATCATAAGCACATATTTATTAATATAAACAAATATTCAATTGTGTTTTTACACTATATATAAGATTATACTTCCACCTGATCCATGGGGGAGATATAGCTTCTAGTTGCCTTACAACTATAGAAGGGACTTTCAGATGCCCTTATAAGTTTACCTATCACTTCCAGCTGTAATGTGAGAGCCTGTCTTATGAATAATATAGTGACACTTGTAGCTGTATTCTGACAGCTTGCCTTGTGCCTGATTTATATTCTAAAAAATTCCAGTCCTAAAGGTGGATTTGTTTCACTGTGGTAACCATATAATGGACAAACAGCATACTGCTGTTCAGCTTTGACAGTCATTGTCTGACCTTATCTCCAAATGGATTAACTATTTATGATCAGATCCTTATCCATAATGAGATCAATTGGAATCAGTGAGCTTCATTGCCTATTGGCCCATTCTTGCTATTAGACATGTTATTTATTTATAAATACATTTGTCTATGGTGATAAATGCTCAATCCAATCAAAATAACATGGAATCTGGACTAGTCCATTATTTGAAAGAAATGTGAAATATAGTATTTCTTTTCCCTACTAAAATTAGCCCTGGTGAACATATTCAGATGTTTTGGTGGATAACTATCATTTTCTGGTTTCATCAGATCTGGAAACATTTAATTTTATAGATTCATCACTGCTGGACAATGACTCACCTCTATTGGATGGTGACTCTTCACTGATGGTTAATAACTTTTTATTAATGGGTGGGATGAATTCAACCTTACTTGTCTTCTGTGTCTATGATGTCACTATCCATCAGCTGTTTGAACCATCACTGTTTGTGATCCTTTAACTTTTATCACAACTTCTGGAACCAATTTGGTGGTTCCCTCAAATGTATGATAAAGGATTTGGGTACTTATCCACTTTTTGTTGCACTTTTACTTTCATGATTTATTTTAAAGTTTATCCCTGTTTATGAACAACTACTTTTGAGTAAACCCTTTCTGAATTTATTTTTGTGAGCTGGTTCACTTTAGTCATTGCAAAGCCTAAGTGTCTGAACCAGTCACAACCTAATAATTTGTTCTGCTTACCAAATAGACCCAACAAGAGGCAATTAAACTGTTTTACTAGGCATATTAACATTAACTCTTGATTGAACCAAACATAGTATTAGCCCCATATAGCTATTTGAGTTGGATAGCTGGGTTTGAAGACATGTAGATGTCTGAAAATTTCAGATTTTTCACTCAATAGATAACTTTTAGTTAAATGCTGGCTTTGTGTTGGTATTTTTAGATCTAGTGTCTGAACCTAGCCTGACACCTCTCTGAGGAGTGCCAAAGCATGAAACCATGGACAGGGGTTTGGGGAGGGGTTCCTGACAGAGATATTTTAAGTGCTGGCTCTGGCTAAGCATTTATCACAAAGCTTGTAGAGGAATTGGCAATCCTCATTGTTTTATACCATTTTATTGCCTTAATAATCAATAATCACTCTCTACAATGTACATTGCAGTCCTAGTATTCAGTTGCATTTGTTACTGGCATCTCATTAATTATAATTTTGTGTCTGAAAAGAGAATCAATGCATTTCATATTATTTATACTTTGCTTTGATATGATTTGTTTTTTAGCTTTTCTGGCTTTTTGGAGTAAACACTTCCATGCTCTCATTACAGTTTTCTTTCAAGACAATCAGTTTTTGTGTGACTCACACACTCGCAACATCAACTCATTGTATATTGGTAGACATTCGATGTTTACTGTGTATCTATTTCTATTCATCACATTTATAACGTTTTCTACTCATTGTTACCAATTTATTCAGACAATAATTTTTACTACTAGCTGAGTATTTATTTGACCCTATTTTCTGATCAACATTTTTAATGCTGCAGCCCATTTTCTTCAATGGACTCGATTGGCTCACTGTTAAACTGTGCTCTAATTTCTTGAGAGACAGCTGAATCAAAAGTGATATTATTATTAAACAGTTTAATTCTAAGACTGTGGTCTTTTATTCCTCAAATAAAATGATTTCTCAGGATTTTGTCTTTAAAATCTTATTTTAAGGCTAGCTCCCTGATTTTTAACAAATTCTCTCATTTTCTCATCTTCCCCTTGAATACAGAGATTGAAATGACATCTCTGCATTATCATTAATGGTTTTGAACAGAAAAAGTTTGTTAGTAGAATCAAAATCAGTTGAAAACAAGAGGATTTGTTTACGCATAAAGAATTTCATATATCTAAGATCCAATGACCGAGTCCAGTATGGCTAATTTTAAGTCAGACTTCTTGATTTGATTAATCTGCATATAGAAGGGTACTCATTCGTTGTAGGTTGGCCTATTTTTAGAATAGGCCGGATCCAACTTTTTTAATAAACCAATTTTAGCTATTTTTATTTTTTTTTCTTCTCTTTCTCTTGTGTGAAAAAAAAAATTTTGACACTTCATTAAAAATTAATGAGTAATCATTGGCATTTGATTTTTTAAATTTTGTATTGACGCACTAATAATGTTAGCGTTAGCTGTCAATATTTTGACACTCAGGGGCAAGTTCTTGTCACTTAAATTTTTTTTCCAGCCTGAGAAAAATTGTATTAAATCTATTGTGTTTACACACAAAATGATTATACAAACACAGGCTAGTAGAAATATGTTCAATATATATTTATTAATTCAATAAAAAATAGAATTGCATATTTATACTATATATAAGGTTATACTTCTAACTGCTACATTGATGACTATAGCTTCTAATTGTGACCAATATATAGAAGAAGGAATTTCAGTTGCCTTTATAGGTTTGTCTACCACTCCCAGATGCACTGTGGCAGTTTGTTTTGTGAGTAAGTATGATGACACTTTCAGCGGTACTCTGATAGCTTGCCTTGCATCTCATTTTGATTTCAGCAACTTCCAGTTCTGAACTTGAACTTGCCTCACTGTTTTAACTGTATAGTGGATGACAAGTATAATGCCATTCAGCTTAGGCAGTCATAGTCTGATTTTACCTCTAAATGAATTGACTATTTATAGTCAGATCCCCAACTATGATGAGAGCAATCAGAAACAGTGAACATCATCATCTATTGGTCCATTTTTGCCATTAGACATAAGATATCTATTCATATATAAAATGGTACGTAGCAATAAACGCTTAATCCAATCAAAATAAGATGGAATCTGGACTAGTCCATTATTTGAAGGCAAGGTGCGAAATAACAATTGCTTTTTCATTTATATAATCTTCAGGTGAATAAAGTTTTTGCTTAGCTATTATTTAAACTAAATCAATGAAGTAATTTTTGGAAGAATAAAATAAAATCTTAGTTATTAGTTTTATTAGCAATTGTTTGTTCAAAGTTGAATATAAAACAAAATCAATGTCAAGCATTGTTAGCCGAGAGGTCATTGCACCTGCCTTGCAAGCAAGTAGTTGGTTGCAGATGGGTATGGGTTCGTGTCCCAGCCGATGCTATGACATATGAAAAAAAAAAAAACAATGAATGCAATTGTTATAATGATTGTCATTGGCTGACATAATATGCTAATACACAAAATGTTTCAGATTAATTCCACGTGTTCATTCTACATCTTTTTTAAATTTTGTAAGGACTTTGTTTCCAATTTGTTCTTTTGATTATATATTTTATCTTTGTCAGTGAACAAGCTATAAATAATTTTTAACAATCAATTATTAAGATCTGGAAAATAAAATTAGAAAACTAATTAATGGTGGACATCAGGAAATAAATTATTTTTAAATGAGAAAATGATAATATCATATAATAAAAATATCTTATTTAAAAATAAAAATGGAATGAAAACTACCCAGGTCATGAAAAGTATTTCCAGATTAAATAGTTCATATTGCAACACCCGTCGAATAGATGGGAACTATTTTACTAGTGTGGAATAATAAAAAGCAAATGGTAAATAATATCAACAATATTAATTTTTTTAAATGTTCGATTTTATTTACAACTTTAATGTATAGTGTAAAAAAATTAAATACAGTTACTAATAATTTAAACCAGCAAGCATCACATGATCACATCTCCAATACTAGCACATAATTGTTTATAAACAAAGCAAAGCAAAACTCCATATAGTAGTGCCACCTGTGCTAAACAGAGTAATCAATGGATGCCAGAAGGCTTGTGCATAAAATTCCTATCTAATGCCTACTCATCCAATATCCCCAGACTAGTTTCTGGCTTGGTGGCACTACTATATGGAGTTTTGGTTTGCTTTGTTTATAAACAATTATGTGCTAGTATTGGAGATGTGATCATGTGATGCTTGCTGGTTTAACACCAATCCTGCCTAATAGGGTAGTAGTGGTGGATATGGTTGTTAAAGAGCCAAAGACACCAAAATGTATGAGTGCTGAACTGAGTTCAGATCCATATGACTATATAAGCTATTGAGCTTGGATTAAAAATATTTTTTGTGTTTTCAATTTCATGCTCATAGTTTTGTAGATAAGTAGAGATAAAAGGTGGTTGCTAGAGGGTTTCATTAGATCCTAAGATCTAGATGCAGTGCTCTCAGATCCAAAGCTCCTCACTGACGAAGGCAACAAGCCAGAAACTAGTCTGGGGATATTGAATGAGTAGGCATTAGATAGGGATTTTATGCACAAGCCTTCTGGCATCCATTGATTACACTGTTTAGCACAGGTGGCACTACTATATGGAGTTTTGCTTTGCTTTGTTTACTAATAATTTCATATGTGTTTTTACACTTAAACGTTTACTGTTTAAGTGATTGTGTTGGATAAGAACTTCACTTTAGACTATCAGTTTCGAATGGATTAATGCACATCACTGTACCATTGAAAGAATAGTCTATTTAAAGAATTGTGATACTTGTGAGTTTTGAGTAAGCCAAAGATGGTACCCCATATTTTTGATGGCCTCTAATCTACTAAAGATATGTTCGTTGTTAAATTAAAACAAAATTATTAAACTGATTTTTAAATTTAAAAAAAAAAAGAATCAATTTCAACAAATTTCATTTAGAAGCTTTATTTTTTTTTTTTTTTTTTTACTTATAATGTAGGAAGTGACAAGATGCTCTTAACATTGTCGTGGTTTGATTCAATTCAGCATGTTTCTTTTTGTCATCAGTGTTTTTGGTAAATTGTCATAATGATAAAGATTTGTGGCCTTCCTGTCATAGAATATGACACAGTGGACTATTTCCAAAGATAGAGGACCTTACCCTCCTGAAAAGTGTGTGTTTATGTGATATGATTACATCCACTAACATGAATAAAATGTAAGTATTGTATTTATATTTTTTTTTGTTTTTTTCTGTTAATAAATTAATCTAAAGTAGAAATCAAACTGTAAATATTGTAATTAATTTTTCATACTAATTTCTTTTTTAAAAATAACAGTAATAAAAAATAAAACGTAATTATTAAATATGTTTCCTAAGATATTTTTTTTGCGTAAACATTTTTGGGGCCCCTCAAAAATGTAGATTTATCAAAAATACAAGCTAACATCTTGATTTACTTAAAAACTCACAAGAACCAAATGTACTTCTGAAATCAAAAAATTTGCAAAATGCTACAGTTATTAATCATTCATAATCAGCAATAAAAGAACTTTGTTGTTTAAAGTCTTCAAAAATTTTGTTATATAAAATCTATCCATAAATTCAGAATGATTCTCTACAGATGTTTTGACAACTGATACTTTGATAAAATTTCATTAGTTTTTTCAAGGTTTAGTTAGGGGTTGTGATGATTACTAAAATAATTGGGGAAGTGGGAGTCTAAATACTACCTGTTTTTGTATAAGGTAGTAGAAAAGCAATTGCCAGAAAAACTTTAAGGAATAAAAAGAAATGATATATAAACTGTAGTTCTACACATTTATTTGCGACAACTTAAGAACGTTCGCAGCAATATTGTAGAGGATTGAAGCTTTGAAAAAGGTGAATAAGATTTTATTGAAACCTTATCTGGATATTTCTGTGGAGAACTTTTTTAGTTCTGTGGATCAAAATCTTTTTATTAACTATAAACAACGTAATATTTTTAAGACTTTAGGTAAGAAGAGGATTTCATTACTAATCATAAAACTTCTAAATATAATTAGGGTTTGATACACAGTATTAATCAATACTTACTATTTTTAAAACTGCTAGTAAATGTTTATAATTTCATTAGTTTTTGTACTTTAGTTTTTAAGAAAAACTGATATCCATAAATAATTGCAAATCAAAACTGACTTTTTTCTTCTTAACTATCATTTAATAATTTCTACAACAAAAATGCGATATAAAATTTAAGATTTACTTGATGTCTTCAAACAGTATAAGTTTCTTTGAGTGACTCAGTATTTGTTTTTATATTTAATGATTATTATTATTATTATTATTTAAAAAAAGGTAATTTAAAGTGATGTTCAGTTAAAAAAAAAAAAAAAAAGAAATTGTTTACAAAATATTTTTCTTTACCTCATAGGATTTGGAGGATTTGATTTATGACTTAGCATGACATATCTTGCAACTTTGGGGTTGTAGCGAGATGTTTTTAAACCAATTCCTAATAATCTATTAAATAAATAAAAACCAATACTTATAATATATATTTGGTACAATGTTACAAATAAAATCTATAATTTAAATATAAATGGATAGATTGAAAGGTGAATAGATAGATAGACAGACAGATTGACGGATGGGCAGGCAGGCAGACCAGCTGGCAGGCAGGCATGCTGGCTGGTAGGCAGGCAGGGAGATAGGGGTAGATAGGAAGGTAGATATGAAGGTAGGTAGTAGGTAGATAGAAAGGAAGAAAGGCAGGTAGGCAGGCAGGTAGGTAGATAGGTAGGGAGGTAGGAAGGTAGGTAGATAGGTAGCTAGGGAGGTAGGTAAGAAGGTAGGTGGCTGGCGGTGGGCTGCTGGTGGCAGGCAGGTAGGTAGGTAGGTGGGTGGATGGGTAAGTAGGAATGGTGGGTGGGGGTAGATAGTTAGGTAGGTAGGTAGATAAGTAAATGGATGGATAGATAGATAGATAGATAGATAGATAGATAGATAGATAGATAGATAGATAGATAGATAGATAGATAGATAGATAGATAGATAGATAGATAGATAGATAGATAGATAGATAGATAGATAGATAGATAGATAGATAGATAGATAGATAGATAGATAGATAGATAGATAGATAGATAGATAGATAGATAGATAGATAGATAGATAGATAGATAGATAGATAGATAGATAGATAGATAGATAGATAGGTAGGTAGATAGATAGATAGATAGATAGATAGCTAAGTAGACAGACAGACATTGATAGCTAGATAGATAGTAGATAAATAGATAGATAGATAGCTGGATGGATGGTTGGATGGATAGCAGAACAGAAAGTAACTGAAACTTCCAGTGAGTTATAAAATGTAAATAAATTCTCAAAAAGACAGATATCACCTATCTCTTAAAATTTATTCTTATATTTTCTTGGCTTATTTATGTAATTTTAAATAAGGGAGTAAATTTGATAAACTGATTACATATATTTATCAAATAAATGATATAAATCCACATTTAAATATTCAGAGAACCAAGGTTGAGCTTTAGTTTAAACAACCTCTAAATATGAAGTGAAAACTCAGTTTTAATATCTGTAAATAGTAAATAAGTCAAATTATATGTAACTGAACAGGAAGTAATGAAAGCTTCCAATGAGTTATATAATTTAAATAAACTCTAAACTCTTCAAAAGAACAGCACATCTATCTTTCAATGAATATATTTGTTATATAACTCATTAAAAGCTTTGGTTACTTCCTGTTCAGTTATATATAATTTGCATTACTTATTATTTACAGATATTAAAACTGTGTTTTCATTTCATATTTAGAGATTATTTAAATTAAAGCTTTGCTTTAATCCACTGAATATTTTGATGGTGATTCTTATTATTTATTTTATAAATATACATAATCAATACATTGAATTTACTCCCTCATTTAAAATTATGGATGCATAATAAATAATTAAATATATTAGAAAATTAAATAGACAAATAGATGAATAGAGTGATGAATAGGTAAAATTCACAGACTGACTACATAATATCATATTCATTGGTAGATAGATGAGCAGAGAAACATATAAATTAGAAGACAGATGAACACTCAATTGGAAAGATAAAACAGATAGATATGTAGATATGTGGGTTTATAAATCAATAAATCAATAAAGATATAACAATATACAGAAATCAATAAAAAGCATAAGAAAGAGACTGAAAAATGTATAGAAAGAAATTGATATAGAAATTAAGAGAAAAGATAAAGAAACAGAGAATTTTTAAAAATAAATCAGAAAAATGAAGTTAAACAGATAGATAAGTTGATTTGTTCATTAATCAGTAACCAATTTCTAGATAAATAAAAGATAGAAAGTTAAATAAGTATATACATATATAACATTAATATATATCATAACATACTATTTACATGATCATGACTATGTGGCAATAATTAAAAGCACTTCTGCAATTTAATTATTATGTAATGTTTAACTGTTAAATGTTATAGTGATTTGTTTATATATTACACAAACCCACTCTTATATATATATATGTCATTAGTTATATTAATCAATGATAGTTATATAGCTTGATAGATATAGAGAGATAGACAAAAAGCTTGGTTAGCTATGTAGTTAACTAGATAACAAAATACACCAACATGTAAGTAGTTAGTAATTATAAATTGGATTATATCCAAATACTAATTATTAAGTGCCTTTGACAAAATAGCCTATTTGATTAAAGCATCAACATAAATCCAATTTTCATGAATCTAAAGATCAAAGTTCAATTCCTATGCTAATATTGTGTGACTGCTTAGAACAGAAATATCTACAGAAAAGAATGTATTGAAAAAATTAAATAAAGTTTGAATTTGTCTAAAGACATTTAACAATATTTGATGATGGAAATAGTTTAATATGTAATTACTACAAATAAAATAACATTGACACAACTTTCAAACAAATGCTAATATAGGCAGATAAATTATTAGATAAATAAATAACAGATAGACAAGTAAATAGGTATATACATATATGGTTGAATAATTACCTTGGTAGTAAGATATGTAGACATGCAGATACATAAATTGATAATACAAAAAATAGACAGATAAGTAGTTACACAAGTATATAGCTAGTTAGACAGATAAATAGACCATAGATAAATTGAATGGTAGATAGATATGCAGGTTAATCAGTCACCAATTGTTTGGTCATCCAGTAAGAAAGCAAACATGTAGGTAGACAGACAAATAGATATGAAAATAAATATCTAGATAGATAGCTAAATAGAAAAGTAAATTAATATGCATGAATAGATAGGTAAACAATATATGGTCAGATAAAGGAATAAATGGATAAATGGATGCATAAATAAATAGATAAAGAGATAGAGAGAACTATGAATAGAATGAGATGAATATAGATAAAAATAAGATAGGTAAGTAATAAAATCAGTCAGAGAAAAAAATAGATATATGCAAACAATATAAACCCACAGTGATGATTGTTTTTAAAAATAAAATTGTTTTATCTAAGACAGTTAATTTATATAAATATGTGAATAAAATGTTTTATAATTAACAATAAATTTGGGTATTAAACCGTTAAAACTAAACTTTGTATTAAACCAATTATTTCAACAACCAATTACATTTTTTCTTTTTTTTACTATCATAATTAAAAATTTAGGCCAACATACTTTCAGATTTTATTCCCAGTTAAACATATGTATATAAAGGACCAAGAATGCTTTGATATCTTAGGTGAACTTTTATGTCTTCATTGGATTTTGTTTATTTGAGAAAATTACAAGCTAGATAAACTGAAGATGTAAACTATTATTATACTGAGAAATTAAAATAAGCTATTGGTTTAAAAAAATAACAAAGACAATTTTATATATCATACCATAGTTTAGATTAATTTTTGAGATGTGTTAATTAGTATATTGAGATATTAAGAATATTAATTAGCTATATTTATAGAAAATAGTTTGGTGGTAGTAAACTCTCTAGGTGCAAGTGATTTAGTTTTGGTTTAAGATAAAGAAATAGATTCTGATAGCTGAAAGGTTTACATGTGTACAACTAATAAAGATGCATGAGATCAAAAATCTCTTAGTTTACTAATATTGTACTTACAACGATATCACATGACTTTCTTATATATTTCCAAGAGCACTTTTTTATAATACCATAAATCCATTTATTATAACCTAGAGTAATCAATAGACACTAGATAAAAACAGGCAAAACTCTCTATAGGTATTGCCACTCAGTGCAAGCCAGAGTAATCAATGGATGCCAGAAGGCTTGTGCATAAAATCCCCATCTAGTGCCTACTCATCCAATATATTCAGACTAGTTTCTGGCTTATGGCCTTTATCAATGAAAAGCTTTGGACCTAAGAGCACTGCATCTAGATTTTACAATCTAATGCAACCATCCAGCAGCCACCTTTTATCTGTACTTAACTACAAAACTATGAGTCTTAAATTGGAAAACACCATAATATTTTCAATCCAAGCTCATTTGCTTATATAGTCATATAAGTCTGAACTTAGTTCAGTACCCATACATTTTGGTGACTTTGGTTTTTTAATAACCATAGCCACCACTATCCTATTAGGCAGGATTGGTTTTAAGCCAATAAACATCGAGTGGTGTTTACTGTCTTAGACACCATATAGTGTAGTAACCATAAAATGCTTATTTCCAGATGACTCTAGGATTGGGTTATATAAAAAAAAACTGTTTTCTAGGCAAAGTATAAAAGTAGTCTAATGTATAAAATTGAGATCTCTGTAATATAGAGAAAGTGATCTGGTGTCAGATTTATTTAATCAAGCAAATAAGTGAGCTTGGGTTCAAAACTTTAGAGTTTTTTAAAACAAGATATTTTTGTAAATAGTATTCAGATCCAAAAAGTGGCTGCTACATGTACAAATGCATTACTTCCAGTTTTTAATTTTAATCTTTACTAATGAAAGCAAAAAACAGAAAATCAATCAGGAAAATGAAGAATTTATAACATCATACCATCTCAGGGCTATCGATTACTCAAACTTACAGTAAATAGTTCTAGAGTAAGATGAACATACTTGCTCTTGGAAACATTTAAGCATATAAGAAAGACGTGATATTGTTGGTATTAATTTGTCTATCCAAAAAATAGAAGGACCTATAATTGTTATAAAATTGAGATCTCTAAAACATGGAGAGAGACACACAGTGACAAATCTGTGCAGTTACACAAATAAGTTAACTTGGGTTCAAATTTCACAATATCACATCAACATTTCCTGCATCCATTGATTACTAAGGCTTGCTACTGTATGGAGTTTGCTATTGATAATAATTTGAGGATATTAGCTTGAATAGTTTAAAAGGGTAAAAGATTAGTGCCAGATACATAAGTACATTATTTACAGCATGGAATCTTAATCTTCACTAAAAATGCTAAAAGCCAGAAATCAAAATAGAAATGATGATTTTATAACACTATGCCATGTCATGTACATTGATCAACCAAACTGATGGCTTTAGAGTAGATTGAAGAAAATTGCTCTTGATAAAAACTGTAACCCAAACAGAATGAACATCCTTGTATTGAAAGCAAAATAATATGTTTGCAATTTTTAAAAGGTATCCTTCATTTAAATGAAGTGCACATTCATCTGATGGTATTGTGCAGAGCTAAAGAGAAAAAATATATGGTAGTGCATAAAATTTTTAAAAATTATAATTAGCCTAACTGATGAAGTTGTTCTCAATCATTATGCATCATTTTCATAAAATATAAAAAGTTTTAAAGTGGTTGTGAATTTTTTAAAGATTGGGTGCAAAAAAACTAATTTTCTATTGTAGGAAAATTTGTATTCCACTTTAAGGTCTTACAGAAATCAAGCAGGGAAATTTTGAATGTTCATCTTATATAGACTTGCCATTGCTACTGTCATTGCTATGATGTTATTATCAGGATAACCATGCTCACTGAAGTGCATCAATCAATGTGGTGAATTTCATACCATGCTCACTGAAATGCATCAATCAATGTGGTGAATTTCATACCATGCTCACTGAAGTGCATCAATCAATGTGGTGAATTTCATACCTTACTTCTGAATTTAAAACTTAAAAAAAAAACATCGTGGGATCTTTTATTCCAGATTTCTGAAATGTCATTTAGATTTTTATAAGAATAGAAAGAATATGTATGTATGTAGGTGTGTATGGATGCTGATTTTCATTTGTATTTATAATTGTGAAAGAGAAAAATAATTATGGTTTTCACTTTATGCAGCTGGGCTGACAAAAGGCAAAGGATATACTAAGAATTATTTGGCTATAGATTCTGGATTAATATTAGATTATGGCATTTTAGTTACAACACATAGATCATTTTCAAGAAAAAGTACATTCTATTAGAAGAAAAATAGTCTAATATTAAATAGGATATTGTGAAAGAACTGTAGATGGAAAGGTGAAAAATATTAGCACTGTATTTATCAAAGGCATATCAGATTTATTATTTAACTTAATAGAAGATAGTAAATTAAAATAATTTAGATTTATACTCAATAACTATTTGCTGTGATAAAGTAAGGGATTTTTATATTAGTATACAGAATGCTTTTGATAAAAGGAGAGCATGTTTTTAAATTGTTAAAAATGATTTTAATGGTACAATTGAGAAGTGATTGAAGGGTAAATATGGTGTGGGAAAATTTTATTACAGAAACAGAAGTGAGAGAAGATGCATATTTCTAGAGTTTGCAAGGGAAAGAAATTAATGCTATAATTTTAATCTGAATGAAATTGAATATAAAACAGCCAAATGAAAGTACAGCAAAGTAGATTTATACTATGACAATGGAATATATGTAAAGAAAAGAAAAAATATCAATATTTTTAAATGATTAGATTAGGTGACCTGAATATTTAAAATACCATGTATTTTCTTGTAGATCATTAACTTTATCCTACCATTTTATGACAGTTCAAATATTTATTTCATCTAAACTAATCATTTAAAAATATTTTTATACTAATTCCTTTCTTTACATATATTCCATTGTCTCAGAATAACATATGCTAATTTCTGCTTTTTATATCATCTTTCTCTGATTTTTTTAATGTTATCAAGTATTTCCTTATTGATCTCGTCCAAGTCTTAACAATTTTTGAATTTGTTTCTGAAGGTCAAAAATATCAATTTTACTTTTCATAACAACTTTTCTCTTGAAAATTGCCTTTATTTTATATCTCATTATTTGAGGATCATTTCCTGTGTCAAATTTATTAAGCACACCACTGCCCAGGTATAAAGATATTTTATTGGTGAAAATATAAATCAACTTTGCTTCATCTTCATTTGGATCACAACACACAGATTTCCCCCTTTCAAATTCTATATATGTGTGTCCTCTCTCATTTCTGTCTGTATAATGAGATTTGTCCACTCAATATTTACCCTTCAATCACTTTTCAATTGCATTACTAAACATTTCTAATAATTTTAAAATGTTGGCTCTTTCCGTCAAAAGCATTCTGTATACTTGTATAAAATTCTCTACTTCTTTGTTATAGCAAGTACTTATTTAGTACAATTTTGAATTATTTTAGTTTACTACCTTTTATTAAATTGAATAACTAATCCTTGTAATTAGCTGATATGTCATCAATAATAATAACATTGATATTTTTCATCTTTGATTTATAATAAATCCTTTTCGTCTACAGTCTTTCACAATATCCTATTTAATATTAAACATTTTTCTTCTAATAGAATGTTCTTCTTTTAATTGAAAACGATCTAAATATTGTAACTAAAAAGTCATTTTTTAATATTAATCTAAAACTATAACTAAGAATTTTTTTGCACTCTTTGCCTTCTGTTGGCACACGTGCATAGAGTGAGAATCATAATTATTTATGTCTATTACAATTATAAATATAAATGTGACTCAGCATTTACACACACACATATACATGTTCTTCTTTGTCTTCATGAAACCCCAAATGATGTTTTAGAAATCTGAGAAGAGATATTCCAAAAGTGTTTCTTAAGTTTTAAATTCAAAAGTAAAACCTACAAAATTCATCACACGGATTGATGTATCTTGGTAAGCACGATGTGTATTCATCATGTCAATAATACCACGCCAATAACAGTAGTAATGGCAAGTCTATATAAGATAAACAGAAATTTCTCTACTTGATTTCTATATGGCCTTAAAGAGAATACAAATCTTCTTTCCACCAATAGAAAACTTTTTTTTTTGCAGCCAATCTTTAAAAACTTATAATGTTATTAATTCACAATCACTTGTAAACTTTTTATTTTTATGATAATGTTGCATAGTGGTTGAGATATATATTATGAATTTGGTAAACGAATTCTACCAAGAGCCTAGAATAATAACAAACAAACAAAAAAGAAGTAGCTCCTATAATTATTATAACATCATTTGAAATCCAGACATTTTATAAAAATTAAGTGGGAGGAAAAATTCCAATAGTATGGATATTTAAAAAAAAAAGATGAAAAAATAAAATTGTTGGTATTTGACATTCAAGAAAGGTAAAATGATAAAAAAAAAAAGAGGTAAAACAATTCACAATTATCAGTCTTTTGTCAGTTTTACATAAGATATCTTAAATGTTTACATCTCTTTTCATCAAATACTGTAATTCTTATAAATTCATTATAATCGAATATTATGAAAAGGTAATAGTTGAAGTGCAAAAGTTTTATAATGCACTAAGCATGCTTTTGGCAGATAACTTCCAAAATCATAGTGATGTTTAAAGATATAGTGGCTAAAACTATGGACATAATTTGATATGGAAATGAGGCTTAATATGTAAATGTGGCATTTAAAGGTTTCATTTTTTCAACAATGGAATGGATGAATCCTTTCTGTTAATAGAATATGGACACTTTGCAATTGCCCAAGCCTCTTTATATTCCTTTTTCTGCTATCTCTTTCATCACAGATTGTTCTCACATTGGTGGGAATGGAAGTGTGACCCATAGTGAGCTCATGATTGAGAAAGATTGATTTGTACTCAATATTCTGTTTGACTCTGTTGTACAAGTGTGTATGCTGGGCAATTCGTGTAGATCTATTTGCTCACGATTGACCATAATGTACAGAGCTATAATATGGCAAACTGCATGTGATTTTTATAGGCATCTTGAGGAGTGTGTTCAGCTGCTATTTTGCCTTTTGAGCTTAGTAAGTTGTTTCATGATAGAGGCAACCTAAAGCTTTTTCTGTGTTATTGCATATATTCCTTAGATTTTTTTGATATTCTAGGGATATATGGGAGGCTTGTCCATGTTTTTGGTGTATTATTTATGTTTGTTTTTATTTATGTTAATATGAAATTTTCCTATTATCTTTATTAGCATATTAGTTACTAATATCTTTGTAATTTGTACACAAAGAATTTTGGAATAAACCAACCAAAAGAACAAACTGGGTTTAAAAGTGTTTATAGCACTATAGATGACATACAAATATTAAAAATAACTATAGAAAGAATCAATGTGTATGAGGTGGCATTATGCTTCATAGTATTAAAAAGGCATTTGATTATGGAAATATTACAGCTTGAAATGAAAAAATGATTCCATTTTTTCAAAATCTTTCACAGAAATTTTAGAAAATCATTTGTGGATTAAAATGGGAAGCTAATACAATAAAAAACTTAAAGTCAACTACATTTTACTGATGATGTGGAAACCTAAAAAAATGAAAGTAAAAAAATAGAATTAAAAATAAATAAAAACTTTGATGAAGACCAATGGCTTTTTGAACAAAATGAAAAAAAAAAGATTGATAGTCATGAATAAAAAGAAGTTAACTTTTAATACAGATGGAAACAATGAATAAAGTTAATAGAATTAAATTGGGAAGGAACGTTTTTTGTAGAAGTAATTTAATTTTAAAAGTAAATACTGTTACAATAATTGTTTCAACAGAAATTCACTTATGGCTCTAAGACTTGGTCACTTAATAAAAGAGGAATATAGAGACCTCAGACTATACAGCAAAATATAGAAAAATGTATATTGGGAATGATAAGAGAAGATAGAAAGGAATTACTTGGCTGAGAAAATAAACAATTACTACTAAGAACAACGAACAATTTAAGAGACTAAAATAAAGGATCGTTAGAAAAATGAAAATAGAAAAATAACTAAAATCATAAAGAGATTTTATTAAATTCTGAAGAATATAAAAAATAGTCATATATACGAAAGATAAAAAAAATAAGTTTGCTAGAATGAAGTGGAAAAAAGATATTGTGGACAAAAGTGAATAAAATTTGGAGAGATTTTTATTCTGTAGCAGATCGATAATAATTGAAAACTGATAATTTTAAAGACTTCTGTGATAATTTATTTTTAAATTTTATAAAATGGCTTCTGTTTAGAGAAGATATTTTATTAAATAACATAAGCTTCCTCTAAAAAAAAAAACGTATGTCTTATATTTTACATCAAATTATAGTTATATACCTGGGTCTCTTTTTACACGGACTTAATTAACACGATTTTGAAGTTATGCAATTTATGTTTCACCAGAAGTCGAACTCCAATAATGTGCTATTACTTTAAATAATAAATTTTGTGCACTTACATTATATTGAAAGTAATAGCACATTATTGGAATTCGACTTTCATTTTAGTAATTTCAATATTTTCAGTGCTTTATAATAGTAAGATTTTATGCAATAATGAAATTAAAATCATGATTTCCACATTTTCTGTATATACACATTAAATTTTACAAAATTATAATGTAAATTTGTTCAAACATTGTGCGTGTTAATTTTGCATTTTAAATCACATTTTGTTTTTGCTTTTTAAAAAAGAACGTAATCAATTATTAATTATTTAGTGTCCGCAAGTTTATTTTAAAAAGATGAGTAATAGCAGTGAAACAAAATTTGATTTTTAAATGGAATTGAAAATTAAAGACAAAAATAAGAATTTAATTTTTAGTTGTTAGTTTTAATTAAATTTTCCCCAGCAGTGGTGAATAAATGTCTTTTTATTATCATAAGTCTAAGTTCATAATTAATAAAATCATTGTCTCAAAGATTAATTACTAATTACATTGTCAACAGAAAACCATTAACCCAACATGAGAGTGAACTTGGTGCTAGTTGTATTTTCTCTTGTGAGAATCTGATTTTTTACCAGTTTGCAAACGAACGTGTATTTCGGCAAATAGCAATAATAATTAAAATGTGTATAAAAAAATGTAAATTACTGTACTGTAAATTATGCATAAAAATATATTATTTTGAATAAAATTAAATATTATAGTTAAAAAAAGTTTGTCTTGTATCAATTTTTTTCAAATTTGAAATTTTTTATTAGTCATATTTTATTTCTTTATTTTTTTTTTTGCGCGAATTTTAAAGTAATTTTACATTGGTGCTTTGCTTTTACACGAATTTTGAAAAATCACAAACCACATCCCCCCTTTTTTAATGTAAGTTATGTATATTTTTGCGTGATTTCGTTTGCGCATGTTTTCTGAGGAACCTATCTATCACGTAAAACGAGACCCAGGTGTACTCACCTTATGTAAAAAGCAGTATTACGATACTAAATACTGTAAAGAGTTAGAAAAATTATTTGTTTTTTGTAGTAAAATAAAAATATTACATGAAATTACTCCAAAAACAGCGGAATTAATTATCTGAATTATTTGTAGAAACGAAAGTGATTTTAAAATCCTCAACTGTTAAGATGAAAACGTTTTTGTGAAAAAGTTTTCGAAATGTATTTTGGCATTTGTTATTAGTAAATAATAAATTTTATTCGTCATTACTTTTTTTCTAAAGTTAGTTTGGAGTTTATATTGAGAAAAATAATCTTCTTAACTTAATTATAAAACAGCATAAGATCAGGTAGTTGTAAATTAAACTTAAATAGTATATGTATGTGGATGTTTTTTTTTATTTTTTTTTTGTATTATAACGATCGAAATGCAAAGTGAAGATCAAATCTAACCGCAAACTACGATATCTGCTCTACAAGGCGCCATCTAGGCATTTAAACCTAGAAAAATTTATAGAGTAGGCAGATACGCGCTGTTAAGATTCCACTTTATTTAAATATTCAGATCGTTAGCCCAAGTCACTAGCTCAGTGGAGTAGCAGAGATAATAAAATATAAATTTTATATCTTAAATATAAAAGAGTAAAAGCCACTGCCAGAAATTAACACATAAAAATATTTATTTACGCACATATAAAATAACATTTAAATTTTGAGAAATAAATTCACCATTTTAGATTTTTTTTATTAATCTTTAGTTTTACATTTAAGTAAATTACAACCATGAGTTTAATATTTATTTAGGGAGTCGAGTATGAATAGACTACATAGATCTGAATTTGAAAAGAAAATATTCTTCCCTGATTTAACCTTAGGCAACAAATTTCGCAATCAAACCGGCGCCAATCCATCTGATACATTTATGTATTCGATGTAGCATGAAAATACGATGACACAAAATACTATACTGTCAGAAATGTACATCTGAACAGCAAGTAGAATTAGAGAAGACATTGTCCCTCCACCAACAGGAATGTTACATCTGTTGGCAAGTAGAACAATAAACATAAAACTTCATAGGAATGGACTGCGGTCCTTTGCCATCTTACAAACCCATCCATAGGCAAACAGAAGGTGTGTGGCGCATATATATAATCCTGCCTGTAGCGGATCTCATACATCTACAATTACACAAATATATCCAATCCATTGAACCAATTCAACTGTGAAATGAATAACCTAAGATTACCCTCCCTTAATATAACTTTAAAAAACTATATAGCCATTCACGCCCGACTTAAATTTAACATTTAAATACATTCGCACAGATTATTTTTATAAATTTGTTTTTAAAATGTTGAGTATAGATTGGCTGCACAGATTCCACAGTCAAAAACATCCAAATTAAACACAATCGATCAAAATACAAAATCATCGATAACGTCAATTGCAAAAGGGAATACACAAAGCCCCATGGCATTCATCGTAAGATGCCCGCATTAACATTGTTGACCTATATATTCTAATCAAATGTGAAAACTTTAACATAATCAACCACTAATGAATCTATGCAACGTCTATACCCAACCTAAATTTCATCATTTAAAATTTAAACAATAAATAATTTATACAATAAGAAGAAAAAAAAAATGGAAATGATTTTTATCAATCGGAAAACATATAAAATTAAACATTATTAATTTGATTTTAAACTTAAAAAAGTCAGATAGAAGTTCATAAGCTTGAACGAAAGTTCTTAATTATTTTTAAATTTAGAGTTCATGTCCATGTAGCTTACGGTAGAAGAGTCCAGGTTTCTGCTTTTAATTCCCGCGATGCCTCCATTGGGAGATAATGTTCTGGAGATGGCAATAGCTGGTTCAAGGTATCACAGTCTTTTCATTTTTTTTTAAATAGAGTGTGGTATGTGTGTCCTATCACATCTCTCAAACACAAAAAGCTGGAACTGTCCGAAAAAACTGTATTTCCCTTTTTATATTATCCACACGGATTCAATCAACAAAACGTCACTAATCCATCACTTTCGTTAGAGTCCAAGCCAAGGCTTAGTGCTTCCATTGGTCAAGCTAATTTCTCTTTATTTTCTTATCTATCTTTCATCAGATCATTTTAATTATACAAGAGCCCAAGGCTAGCTTGCTTTTCAAACAATTTATAAACAATCATTTCCATTAACAGATTACAAGAATTAATTAATACCTGTTTTTATTTTTAAATCTTGTACTTTTTTTTATAAAAAAAGTACTTCAAATACTTGTTTGTTTTTTTAAAAAAAATATTTTTAAAGTTTGGCATCTGTGCGAATGTATATACGTTTAACAAAACATTTTAATTTTAGCGTTTAGTTTTTTACTTTTATTTGCGAACTTTTAAGTTTTTATTTTAAATTAATGTAACGACATATTTATATATCGTTACAGTATAAATGCTTTTTATTATATTAAAATAAAATACATGCATACCCACATACATATACATTATGTAAAATTATTTTATCTACTTGACGTTCTTATTTAATATAGTAAATAATTATACATGTAAAAATTATTTATTACCTCAAATAAAGATCATCATCTTCTGCACCCCATCCCCAATATTCGTTGGAAAATCCATTTGCAGATTGAAAATGTTTGCTTTTTATCGCAACAACTCCTCCAAAAATTGTCTTATAATAAAGTCTGAAAATATAAATCAGGTTTCTATTAAAATATTGTGAAGTTGAGATAAACAATCAACTAATAAAATTCCAATAGTTAAAATGTGCACATATTTATATTATATATATATTACAAATCAAGAGTAGTATATTCATAAATTAATTCATCTCCAACAGCTTAAGATAGAGATTTGCTATCTTAATATAACTGAGCACTGATTATATATTTGTGTGGGAGATGATGATCTGGACCAACAGAGTGCTGTTTCAGCACGAAATACGTATATTGATGATTATTTATCTTTTCTACATGTGTGTGGTCATGTGCATCAATAGTATGAGATAATGTGGATAGTTGAATGTTGCTTGCAAATCTGAGTTCAAATTCCCTATATTTATAGATACAATAAAATGAATGCATTATCTTTTTTATTTTTTAGGGTAGACGATTAATATTTAGTTTATAGTATATTAACATTGCCAGATTTATTTTATAAATCTATTAAATTTATCACCATATATATATATATATAATTCCTAAAAACCAAACAACACTTAGTCAATGATTCTTGGTAAATAACAACAAAAGTTATACTTTATTAAGCCTAAAATTATTTAATATTGAATAAAATTTCAAATGAAACATGGATATGTTTCTCAGGTTGATGACTGAACTAATTTAAATTTAACTCCATTAAATACATAACCATTATAACATAAAAACATAACTTGTTTTATTTTCAAAATCAAAATTAATAAAATATTAATTAGACTTTTTTAAATGTTTAATTTATAATGAAAATATGTTTAATTCAAAATTATTTAATCTTTAACTCTTATTCCTGGATAATATAGAAAATATCTGCAAAAAAAAAAATTGTTTGTGTTGATTTTTACTTTTGCAATGCACACACACACACACTGCTATATTGTTGTATGCCATAATACATGTAAGTGACTCGATATATATATATATATAATGGTATTTAATAATTTAGCTAGGCTTTATCAATAAAAAATTCTGATGTATATTCAAATTCAACTCGTTTACACTATTAACTATTCATTTACACTATTAACTATATCAGGGTATTTGATGCCATGAGACACAATTTTTACAATAATTTCAGTTTTAATCATGTTAGAGCAAAATGTTATATATTGACTGAAAATAGAAAAACTAAGGAAAACAGTAAGATTAAGATAAGTAGTAGTAATTACCAATAAAAAAAGTAAGGAAAAAAGAAATTTAAACATCTGAAAAAATTATTACTTTATTTATTTATCATTAACTAAATTTGAAATTATATCTTCATTGATAATTTTTTTTATTCCTCATAAAATTCTCATTCAAACCATATATAATGCTTCTTACTTGTGATAATCTATAGCTTCAGAATCTACAAAAATAGTCATATAAGAATTCTTCATTTTTATCTTGTACCCCAAAAGTTAAAAAATTTCAAGGTATCTATAAAATAAAAATTCATCCTAATAAAGGATACAAAATAAATCATTTCCAAAAGGCAGATATGCATTTGTCATCATAGCAATTGGTTTCTTGTCTATCCAAAACTAGAAATTGAAGGGAACTGTCTGTATCAATGATAAAATCTGTTTCATCCCTTCATTTTATATTTCTTGTGTGCACAAGTGGTGTATATATTTTTTTGCACACCAGTTATGCTATCTTGTTATATTTATTGTCGCACAGAGATATAATTTATTTGTATATAGCTCATTTGTTAGCTATAGACTTGAAAATAATGTGATGCAAGATATGGCAAAACAACTGACTCCACAACATGAGTACTAAGGCATAAGCAAGAATTAGGATTTGATTCTTTGCCTGCATACAATTCCATATGATATACATAATCATTGGCTCTATTAACACACACACCAATTGAAACTTCTCTTTATTGATTCTAAGACAGCGGTCTTCAACCACCAGTCCACGGCCTGGCGGCCCGGTGCCGGGCCATAGAAGTTTTTTGCTGGTCCACGCTAGACTGGCAAGAAAGTTTTTAATAACAAAATAATAAGATTTTAAACTTTTAATTAATATAAACAATTTTTATTTATTTTTTTCATCACACTTTTACCTGATTAAAAAAAAAAAACAGAGAAAATCTAATCAATCATACATAAATTAATTTGTTTTTCTAGTTATCACAGATGTTTATGGGGGGGGAGGGGATAGAATTAAATTTTTTATTACTGTTCTAAAAAAATTCAAAATTTAAAAAAAAATGTTTTTTTTATACAAACTCCATATATATATATAACTTCATCTAAGGCTAAGCTGTTTACATCTTTAAGAAAATTTATCTATAGACTTCTGCTGGTCCATAAAACCTTATCCTTATTTTTTCTGGTCCGCGAAACCATGCCTAGTAATTTTTGTGATTGCTTTATCAACTGCAACCTTTCTGTACATCTGATAATCAGTCTTAAAATTTACATTGCACTGCTCTATTACCCCTTAATTTCATATATAAAAATCTTTACTTGTTATACAAACACAGACATGCAAGTACAAACACAAACACACTAATACAAATATAAACACACTAATAAATTATTAAACCTTTTGAAAATCATTGTGTCTATAAAATAAAGTTGCCTCAAACTTGGATCAGAGCCCCAAAATTACATTATATATAAATCACTACTTTCATTTTATTTGAATACAAATACAGTTTATATACTACAGAGACACACTAATACAAACTCAAACACATTATTAATATACATTTATCAAATAAAAAAAAAATTATAATTGAATACTTATGAAAAATATTATTTTTATTTTCAGGATAAAGACTTTGAAATTAAAATCATCGAGACATATTGAATCCATTTTATTGTGGAGGCTGGCAAATACCAAAAATGTGCCTTTGTTTTCTTCTTGCAATCTAGTAAACTTGGCAGAAAAAAAAATTAAATGAACTTATTCATAAAAATATTAATAAAAAAATTGAAATTTTGTTCGATTTTAAGATGCCATACACCATTTTAAAAAGGAACTCAAGCCACAGAGAATGATGATTTTTATTAAAAAATCATCATTTTGGTTTTCCTGCAATTTTAAAAAGAAGACAAACTTAATTTTAATTTCAATATGTGTGTGATATAAATAATGTACCATATAACATTAAATTAAATATCTGTTCTTCATTTCTAAGATCTCAAAATAAGAACATATACAAAATATATATTATAACAAAACATTTTGTTACGTTCTTAAATTTTACGAGATTGCAACGAACGGTGGCCATTCGAGGGCGCCACTAAACATTTCTGCCTAGACCGTATTATAAATTTTTTTTTATAATAACGGTTAATTTATTTACAAACGGCAATCACCAATTGCAAACCTTAAAATTATTTTCTTTTTAACGGACCAAAAGACTACAAAATGAAAGATAAGAATTAATTATAATAACTAAAAAAAAAAAAAAACAGATCGACGCTTAAATATTGTTGAAATATTTATTAACCTTTATTCTATTTGTTGGTTATTCCCTTCCCTCGCATTTGTCAAATCAAACCCTCCCTATTTGTTGGTTATTCCCTTCCCTCGCAATTGGCATGTATCGTTCTCGAAGGATCATGCGCCGTCACTTTACCAATTATACAATATTTCATCAAATATCATGGTATATATCTATGAGTGAACTCAAGGGCTACTTACTATAAGAGTGCGTTTGTTAAAAATAAACACTCAAACCTCCTCTTTCTAATGCTAAATCTTTTACTTGTCCTAAGATCGAGTATACAATTTTTCTTATCCCTGTGTATACATTATAAAAACAACAATCATAGAAACTAAAGGTAAGTTTAATTAATAGGCCATAACAAAAAATACTAATAATAATAAAAAAACAATATAATGTGGGTTAATTTAAATTAGTAAGTACATCTACTTAGAGACTATATCCCTCCCTTTCTATTGCTGAAACTTTGAGATATTTTAAGTAAAGGCTTTTCTTTCTTTTTTCTTTTTTTAAATCTATTACGCAAATGTCTCTTGAAATTACAACAAAAAAAGTCTATTTACCCTGATCAATCAGTGTAGATCCAGTGTGGGTGAAAAATTTCACTCTATATTCTTCGTGGTTTGTCCATATCTTCTTCCAGTCCTTTCTCCTTGGCTAGTTCTTTATGTCCGGCATTTACAAGGCAGTTCCAGGTGGCAATAGCAAGAGGTTCCCAAAAGGTTAAGTTCTGTTAGCTCTAGCCGTTCAACATTTTCTCCTTGCGCTTTTTAGGTCTTCACTATTCAACAGTCTGAGCCGAATTGAAACTTACAGATTAGATTTTGACTTCGGCAGAAATCTAATTAATTTTATGAACAAAAGGAAAGTCCGTAATTATATATTTTTTTTCCAAAGTCTCAGTTCACACCTTTAATATTCTCTTCTTTTATTTCATATTTTATTGTAAAATTCCAAAGAAACATTCCAATTGATCAGCATAATAGATAGCATAAAAATACCTTCACTATCAAAGTCCCAACAATAGAACTAATTGCTTTCTCTTACTTTCTATCTTTAAGAATTTTTTTAAAGACTAAACAAAAGACAAACTTTTATCAATAAGCAAGATCTCGATCTAATTTATTTTAACTTCTTAAATCCCCATTTTAAAACTAAGTGTTAATTTTTTTTTTTTTTTTTTAAATTATGTATTATAAAATGATATTTATATTTTAATAAAATATATATGTGCATGTTTATTTATTTTTAATAAAATAAGCTTATTACAATGTATATATTTTATTTTTACCAAATATGTGTGTATATATATATATGATTATGAGCTGGCAGAAAAATACCAGCTCAATATTTATATTAATAATAATCAGTTTTGACTTTTGTCTTTATATTTCTTTTTTCTTTTTTTATTAAAAATTATGCTGTAATTTTTAAAGCCCATATTCTTATCTTCAAAAGATTTTGATGCAAAGATCAATAGTATTAAGATTTCCAAAGAAATCTTATTTATATAATACAAAGTTTTAAAATTGAATCATCTATTACTTAACTATTTACTTCTTTTAGAATTATTATGGTAAACAGGTGAGAATAATTAACAGTTGACATCTTTCTTCTCCAGGAATTTAGATAGATTTTTTATATATTTTATTTCTTCTACTTACACATTTGTTTTGATGATTTTCTGGCTGATGAATTTGGCAGTATTATAGTCCTCCCTTCCCTCAGAAGTTGACTATTCCATATTCTGTCTTTATCTGATTGGATTAAGTATTGTTTCCTGCTGGCCAATAGGCTGATGTACAGCTAAACACATAGCCAATGATTAATACGAGCCAATAAGCAGGGATGTTCATTGAATCCTAATGTTTTTAGAAAGGTCAGGGATCTGGTTATAAATGGTCAGCCTTTTGTGAGAATAAGGGAAGAACATCTTGAGGCAGGCTATCTTGTACAGCCGAAAGAATCATTCTCCCTACCTGTGAGAAGAGAATGTCTGTCTAACTTACAAAGACAGTACTCATTCATCCAGGGAAGTTATGCTAACCTGAACAGTAGCAAGAATTTCCATGATAGCAATACACTATTGGTCCACGCAGCTAGGCAAGTCTCCAGATGGAACAAACACTGCCAAGACTACTGTTGACTTGAAGCAAGCTGTCTTGTACAGCCGAAAGAGTCATACCCCCTACCCATGAGACAAGCTATGAGGTGTAGCTGGAAGCAGAATGACCACAAGATGCAGATCCCAGAGTTTACATTAATCTATAATATTCAGTTTTCTGTAAGTTGGGTCTGTAATCCGGATCAAACACAACAGGCAGATAACCAACAAAAGAATTTGACAAAACTACAGACATTGTAACTTTTAATGATGCATGTTTATACTTTACCCATACATTATAATGTATTTATTTCTTTGATAATCTAGTAATAATAAAGCAAAAACAGCAAATAAATCCTTGCTAAGTAGGTGGAAATATAAAAAAAAAAATACCCTATTAAAAAAAAAATCAAAAGATAATAATAATCTGTCTCCAAAATTCTATTTCATTTTATTGGGTCATCATTTCCATAGTACTTTTTGAATATCTCTGGCTCCTTAGGTCTTACTAACTTGCTTATTGGTTTTTTATTTTTCATATGTCAAATGCGTTGAGCGGGAAGTGAACCCGGGACAGCTGCTTGGAAGGCAGTTATGCTAACTACTAGGCCACCAATGCTTGACTAGCTTGCTTATTGTTATCTATAAGATTCACACATTCAACAATAGTCCTTTAGAATGTTCTGGCATCCAAAGTAATGCATCAAATATTTATATTTTACAATAAAATAAAAAAGAATGAATAAATAATTTCAAATAAATAAAAAAATAATAAAGCATTTCTTCATTTTCTTATGACCCATCTATATGTACCCATTCTGTTATTTTTATAATAATCAAAGTGATTCTTTAGCAATTTAACCCATAGTTTAATCAACTCTTTATTTTTATATTACATTACATTCACAATTCAAACACAAACAAAATATTAACCGCAAATGATAACAACAATAGCAAAAATTTAAACATTTTATTTAAGTATATATAAATTGAAGCATGAATCAAAAAAAAATAAAATATTCATACAGAGATACACAAAGGAAGTTATAAAACATTCGCTTTAAATTTTAGGTAACATACATCTTTCTTCACTTTTCTTCCCTCGCCCCTCTCTTTAAAAAAAAACAAAACACTTATCTTAAGGATTGGACTGGCTAATTTTTACAATACTGTATATAATTATAAATTTTATTAAACGCTCACTATTATTTCAGTAATAGTTTTAACAAGGCTGTAAACCTTAGCAATGAGCGTCTGAAAAAATCGTCACTAGGGACCTCTGTAGGTCTTTAAAACACATGCTTACAAGGCTGTAAACCTTAGCAATGAGCGTCTGAAAAAATCGTCACTAGGGACCTCTGTAGGTCTTTAAAACACATGCTTACGCTATGAAGAAAAGAGAGCATGTGTTTTAAAGACCTACAGAGGTCCCTAGTGACGATTTTTTCAGACGCTCATTGCTAAGGTTTACAGCCTTGTTAAAACTAATACTGTATATAGAAACAGAAAGGCTAAAAAGTATATTGATATTATTCTATTTTTTATAATTTGTTGGCATTTACAGACCTCAGTGGGAGGTACAGTTACTTTTCAATTATATATATAATACGAATAAAATGTCCGTTAATTAAAAACTATTGTAATAATAATATATATTACAACATATATATAAAGTATACACTCATTCACTCAAACGTTCAATTTTTCCAGCTATGCTATACCCTTTGTAAATAAATCTAAAGACTGATTGTATATTTTATATTAGAATTTTCAGCCAGCAGTATGCTCTGGTTGTGTTTCATATACACATTGATTTTATTTAAGTAAAATCTTGACTAATGAAAAACAAAAATTATATACATTTTTACAATAATTATTTACATATAAATTTTAATTACAGATCTTCGTATTTATTTATATTATTTTATAAGTTTCTTCTTTAATTAAATAATACTTTTTATTTTTTTATATTATTTTCATAATTCCCATGGCGACAGATCAGTGATTGTACTATTTTTTCCGCTATCTTTTTGGGGATGTATCTGACACAATTATTAAAGTATTTACTCCAATCATTGTCAAGTTTAACCAACTATATTTTTTGATTATCAAAAATCATTTCATATCTTATTGACTATATAGTTTTTAGAGGATTAGCAAAATCATTGCATTATGTGGATTAAATCGTTTAATATTATTTGTTATTTACCTTTTTAAGATTATGCGCATTCCTCTTCTATGTATTTAAATGGATATTGTCCTATAAATGGGGGGTCAGAGTGACTCGAGGTCAACATGTGCATGACAACAATATTACATCAGCATGGGATTTGGGAATTCTATCATCAGATTTTCAATGGTATGGATGGCTGAAGAGTTGGAGTGGGTTGAAGCCTGTCCATTAAAGAGTAAGCATTTGCTATCTTAATATAAACTGAGTACTGAGTATATATATATATATTTATGGGAGATAGTAGTCTGGACCAACTGATGAGTGCTGGTTTAACATGAAATACGTATATTGGTGATTATTTACCTTTTCTGCATGTGTGCAGTTATATGTATCAGTAGTATGAGATAGTGTGGATAGTGAAGGGGCTTGAAAGTCTGAGTTCAAATCCCCTTATATTTACCTTTTTAAATGTATGTATGGTGAATGGTCTTAAGAGTTTTAAATGCTATACAGTCTTGAAACAATGGAAAGGTTTCCACTTTCGTCGTAGAGCATATATATATATATATATATATACAAATAAAATGTCCATTAATTAAAAACTATTGGAATAATAATAAATATAATAGTTAACTATTGTTATGTTTATTATTTTTATTGTTATATATATATGAAATAGAGTGTACTGTTTAATATGACAGATCAATTAGATGCATAAATTGATTAGTATCATATTCAAATGAAATCAGCTATGAAAATTACTCTAACTATTCCATCACAATAGCTTTTAAAATGTTTTCATTTATTTTTAAACCAACTAAAAAGGACACTAAGGACTCTCATTTGCACAAATTTGGTGGTTTGAAACCGAATAAAAAAAGTTGCTGCTTAATTCCAAACTATTAAGATATTAATGAAATATGTGAAGTTTTTATATTTTACTTTTTTTATTTTTAATTCTATATATCAATAAAATACTCTGTCTCGAATATATGGCTACATTATTTATTTATTTATTACTATATTATTAGTTGGGCAAAATCTAAAACGATATATATATTCTTTAATTAAAATATATATTTAATTATAACAATATTATATCTTCATGTACCAACTGCTGTAGTTTGTAAAAACTTTGAACATTTTTTTTTATTAGCTAGTGTTTAGAAATATTGCAGAAGTTGAATGAAAATTTTAATATCACAGTTAAATATAGAGACAGCATTTATTACATTAATGTATACATTTATGTATAAGAGTATGTTAAGAATGTAAAAAACAGTATAAAAATTATAAATTACTTTAATAAAAACTTACTTGTACTTATGCTTATCAATAGCTACGGACATATGACGAGGTAAATTAGGGCAAGAATAAAAATTATATTCATTTTCAGGTAAAAGATCAACATCGTGGATAATAATACAGTCATAATTTCGCAGTTTTCTAGACTCAACAAATCCAATATTAGCCAACATGCCACGATTGAATGTTGTATTACCATTCTAAAATTAATATTTTTCCAAGATGAAAAAAAAAATATAATATTCAAATTGTAAAAATTATCACATATATTAGTATAAATATGCTTGAAATGGACTATTGAAAAAGAACAGGGCAAAAGGTATAAATTATAAATTAGTAATCAAACCATTGCAAAAAAAGGGGATATATAAATTGTAAGCCCAAAGTACCAATTATGCATAAGATAGTACATTTTAGATCTTGTTTCATAATAAAAAATTATGTTGTTACCAAAGTGATAATTTAAAAAATATTGAAATATTTGTAAAGAAATTGTGTAACGTTGTTTACACGATTGAACTAATTAATAATATTTTTTGTTAATTTAAAAAGTATAATGATTTAAAGGAGTTTACGATTGATAATAAAAAATGGATATCTACTCAACTAGACTTAAACTAGTAGCCAAGACCCATACTATGGAAAATCTCATGTATCCTTCTCCATGCAAATCTCTGAACATCATTATCTATACAGAAGAACTTTTGATAAGACCAACCATAGTTCAATTTTTCTTGAACACCAGAAGTTCACTGGCCATACTTTTGAACCTTTTTTTGGCTACTACTGCATAACTAGAATGACATGGCATTAACATAAGACCAAGGAGGCCTGACATGTAGCTAATAGCATCTATACTATCCAAGAAATGGATACTTTAATTCATAATTTGCATGTTTTTGAATACCTTTTGGTTATATACTTTTCCAGATATGTCTTTGGCTATAATGATGAGGAAGTAGTAATTCCTCAAAAGTGCTAAACCACCTTAGTATTATACTTTCATTTTAATTTTATTTTTAACTGCATGTCAGTGCATATAGATATATTACTGTTTATGTAAGGGATGTTTACATATCATTATTATTACAGGATATCTATTTCATGTATTTCAAATACTCAAGTAAAATTTTTTAAGGATATATATATATATATATGGTTGTGTTCTATGTTTCATTTTGAACTACAAATAACATTAATAACTTAGTGAATAATTCTAAAAGTTGCATACCTGTCAAGCAAAAAAGTAATGTTGTTTATGAAATTTTTTGTGGACCTATGTTATCATACAATGATGAATTGAGATGTAATATACATAAAAGATTAAAAGAGCATCAATTGTTATATGAGCATTTAAAAAGTAAAAATAATAATTTAATGATTGCTTCAGTTTTCTTGAATCATAAAAGGATGTAAATATAAATTTAAGTTTGATTTTAAAAATGTTAAGATTTTTCATAAAGAGAGAAATAATAATAAAAGTAAAATCAAGAAGGCAATTTTTACAAATAGAAATAAAATGAATATAATTATTAGACAAACCACTAACATTAAAATTCAGGAATCTTGGAATTTGAATTGATGACATTTGCTTTGTATGTTTGTTTTTTTTAATTTAACAGCAGTTAAAGAACTAAACATCACATGAACACTATTTCTTATGCTAGCACATTACTGTTATTAAAACAGGCAAAATTCTCCATATAGTAGTGCCAACCAGGAGTAATCAATGGATGCCAGAAGGCTTGTGCATAAAATCCCTATCTAGTGCTTACTCATTGACGAAGGCCATAATCCAGAAACTAGTCTGGGGATATTGGATGAGTAGGCACTAGATAGGGATTTTATGCACAAGCCTCCTGGCATCCAATGATTACTCTGGTTGACACTGAGTGGCACTACTGTATGGAGAGTTTTGCCTGTTTTAATAGCAGTTAAAGAAGTTAAGTAATTAACTGAAAGTACTTCTGTAGATTGAGAGACTGTGTATAATAATTAATCACTATTATATTTAGTATTTTTATTATTACTATATGTTTTAAATTGTAGAACATTTTATCTGCATTATATATATATTACAATAGAATCCTTATGTGAGACTTTACATTATATAAAAAGATATTTTTGTCATGTGTATTTTCAATGCTTCCATAAGTTGTTTTATTTTATAACTTTTATATTTTATTTTTGAAAAGTCAATAAAATAAATGTAAGTGAATTAGTCAAATAAGGAATGAAATAGCAAGAGGGTCATAATCATAAATTAAAATATTAATAATAATTATTTTAATTACAATATTTATCTATATATACATTTTTAATTATTTATATTGTAAATTGGGAGTTATTTTATTGAAATAAATTATAAATTTTATATGACAAATTATATAAAATGTTCAAAAAATATATGTAAAATAAACATCTATTTAAATGCTTGGTAGTTCTAAATTATTGTTAGATGATGTGCGTGTGTAAGTCTCTAGATGAAGACAATAAGATAACACATTATATGAAAAGATATTGTAAGGGGATATTCACCATCTTTAAAAAAATATTTTATTTACTTCAAACATAACTTTCATAAGAGTTGGATATCTTGTTTGTCTATAATTTCAAAATTATCAAATTGTTGAATTATTTTTTAAAAAAAATGTCTTGCTAGTGAAATCAATAAAGTTGGAAGTGGCATTACTCATCTCTTCTTTAAAATACTGTTGCTGAGACCACCAAAATTCTATCATTATTTGGTGAAAATAGGAGTCATCCTAGTAATATTTACACTGTGTAACTAAAAATAATATATATTAAAAATAAAATTGCTCTACCTATCAAAATTATAGAAATCTTTTGCTATTAGAAAAAATCTTCACAGAATAATTGTTGATATCCATAAGAATCAACAAAGCATAAATATTTCCAAGAACAGTTTGATCTTCATTTAACTAGATCAAGAACAATAGGTTATTCATTCAAAATTTTAAAAGTCACATTAATGGAACTTTTTGCACTTAAGATTGTTTTTCTGAATTTCATATTGATTCTGGAAGTTTCAGAACAAAACAATTGCTTACAAAGACTTCTAAATACAGGACTTTCTACTTGATTTTCTTTTTAATAAAAAAAATTTAAATTTTTTTATTTGTTATTGCCATGCTATGCTTTCTTTTCTTATCTTTACCACTTCCAAAGAAAACTTAAACATATATCTGTCTGCACATATACATTATCATGTATTTCCATGATTATGGACGCCCTTCCATGGGGCCTAGTTAATTTTCGCGACCCTGAAATATAGATATATGAGTACAAATTTTTGTTTTCCTGATTATGTAATTTTTTTTTCACTGATTATGGACACTTAGGTCAGTGGGCTTCTTCAATTGATGTTCATGTCCCTGAACTGAGTATAGACCCCGAACATGGTCTTGAACCAGGTATAGGCCCTGAATTGAATATATGTTTTTTTTTTTGAATATGCATTTATATTATATTTTCTCTCCAAATATGAATGCCATGCATGGACAAACTTAGTTACACACCCTAAACAGAGTGTGTGGGTATTGATGATATATATATAAGATTTTTTTTTGTGAAATATTTTTTTCTTACAACATTGGCATATGTATATTTTTTCTCTTGAGTATGAACAACCAGTTAGTTAATTCACATGCCCTGAAATGATACAGGTCCTGAACTGAATACAGGCTCTGAATTGATATATGTTGAAAAATATATGTAAATTTTTTTTTTTTTAAATTATGGTATTGCAATGGGAGGAGTATTCTTGACTATATACACATGAGCCATATATATATATATAAATTTTATAATTTTTTTTTTTTTTGTCTATTTACTGAGACTCTGTTTACTTTAAGTAAAGAATTTTAAAAGTGTCTCTGGCTCAGATATAGCATGAATGTAGGCAGGAAGTGTCAACCGGATATTAGGTGTGTCACATACATGTTAGAAATTGGAATCTTAGGTTATATATGTGGTGTTTTTCTTGCTCACTGGTGACTGGTGCCTGAGGGTGATTTGAATAGGTTGATAGTCATCCTCATATAAATTTTGTCATCAGGGGTAGAGAAAAGGGTTTGCATAAAGAGGCTCTATCACTTTAAACTTATTATAAAAATTTGGATTGGTTTGGAGAACGAGCAAGGAAACAAAAAGGAGGCAAGGTCAAAGTAGATTAAATAAATGGAGATATATACATGTACTTCAGATCAAACCTGGCATAGAAAGCAAAATTTTTCATGATAAATTTTTTTTTAAAGTCTTTTCTTAGGAATGATCGGCTTCAGTGAAGGAAGAAAGGAGGTGCAATTGGTAATATAATTTTTTTTTTAAATTTTTTTTACATAAATGCTTTTACTATTACTTTTAAATTTTTTTTTATAAAATACTTGAGTATGTTAAATGTAAACAGGACTTAAACTTGATAGTGGCAGTGGTTATTGAGATCAGTAGTAAGGATAGGTTAATAAAGAAATGCAGTGGTCTGAAAGTTAGGAATTAGAGAGAGAGAGAGCCGTCATGTGGGGAGAGTCAGTGAATAATCATTTAGAGCAGGTATTAATAATTAGTATAATTCTTAGTCATAACCAAAGCTGAAAGTTATTATGGACAGCCATCCAAAGAAAGTCATGGGTGAAAGCCAAATTATCATGTCACCAACCTTCTGGCTACAGATGAAAACGATGATGGAGACAGTCCAACAGGAATGGGGTTTTAAAATTGGGGAAGGTTTGCAAACCCTAGGCAGAAAAATAGAGGAAAATGATCAAAATATAGAGAAGTTACAGAAGGAGTTGGGGAGATTGGGAATAAACTGCCAGCAGGAAGTGTTCAAACTGGAGGAGCCTTCTCAGAAGAAAATGATAAACCTGGAGAAGCACCCAGTAGATATTGCAGAGAGTAAGAAGGGTAGCCAAGAGGATATAGATGTAGAGGGAGGAGAAGCAGGAGAAATTCCTGAAGGAAATTTAGGGGATAGTGTTGATCAGGATGATGAACCAAGAGAAGAAAATCTATTCCGTAAAAGGGAAAAATTTGAATGTCTTGATGTTGCAAAAGACTCAGATATGGATTGTCATTATCATTACAAACAAGTAAAGTTAGCAGATCCAGAAGATCGTCTCCAAGAAAACAAGCATGCTGAAACTGCAGATTCTTGTATGCCAGGCAATGAAAATGCTAAAAAGGATATAATTGATATATCTGAGGTAGAACCAGTAAAAGGAGTAAATACAGAGGAAGTAGAGAAGTCAGAATCCCCTTTTGAAATACGATTAAAAGAGCAAGGAATCGATTCAGAGGTTGTAGAAGAAATGTTACAAGTTAGTATGCAAAAAGAGATGTTGGAAATGAGTAAAAAAAATAGTTTAGCAAAGGGACATAGTAGGACAGAAAGGGAGTCAGAGAATATCATTAAATTAAAGCAAGTTGAAGAAACTTTAGAAGTTCCAACTAGAGATATTTTGAAGGAATCACACGTTGAAGATCCTATTACTGGTAAAGCAAAAATTGAGATTATTAAAAAAGAAGAAATTGAAATTATGAAGGCTGATATTGAAATTGTCAATCCACCTTCAGAAAAATTGCTAAATGTGGAATATGTCACTAAAAGTGCAAAAGAAGAAGTAGATACAGAAACCGAGACCGACATTCTATCAAACACAGTAAAAGAATGTAAGATGGATGTGGAGATAATAGAAGACTCTGAAATAGTTGTAGAGATTGATGAGTTTAAAATTGATGTAAAAACAGGGGAAGAGTTAAGACTTGATAAAGAAACTGTAGAAGAATTTAAAACGGATGCAAAGACTGCTGAGGAATTGCAAGCTGATTTAATAAAATCTAAAAGAGATGTAAAATTTTTAAAAGAGTCTAAAGTCAAAGATGATATGGAAGAGTCTAAAATTGATGCAGTAAGTATTGATATTTGTAAAATCAAAATGGAAATATCAGAGGATTCAAAAATGTATTCAGAGACTGCAATGGATACTGAAATTGATACAAAAAACATGGAAGGGATGGAACCTGATATAAAAATCATGCAGGAATCTCTTGAACAACAAAATATAGCTCAGAACAGTGAAGACTATAGATACTGAAGTAAATGAGAAAGAATACAAAGTAAATCTTCTTTCAATCTCACCTAAAAATGTTATTTATATTGAAGAAATTAAGCCAAAATCTTACCCAGAAGTACCAAAAATAAATGCAATTGAGGTTACCAAAACTTGCATAAACAGGAATGTTTTAAAAGATAGACATTTCACAAAAATTCCCAAAATGGATGAGTTTGATCAAGTGAAAGAAGACAGTGGAGCTAAGTCCGAGATCGAGGCCCTGTGGGACAGAGTGATTTTTGATTGTGATAGAAGCGTGAATATTTCCAGTGCTCAAATGCGAAAGACAGGGTGGAAAAGAAAGAGGAGAAAAGAAGATATTGATGTTTTTAGGAGGGAAAACCAGAAAAGAGTTCAAACTCAGGATCTGAGAGAGGGATATGTTCAGAGATATCCTACATATTTTCCTTTTAGGAAGAAATTGCACCAAACCCAGATGAAGTGTGGGAAGCATAGAAAACTCTGGGAAAGAGAGGATGGTGGTGCCCGGATAGGACTGACAGTATGGAAAAGGAGAAGAAAAGAAGGTGCCTATGTCTGCCAGAATGGAAACCAGAAGGAGGTTCAAACTTGGAATTTAATAAAGAGATGTCTTCAGAGGTATCATAAGTATTTCCCCTTTAGAAAGAAAGCCAAACAGCAACCAGTCAGAAAGTCTGGAAGCTTCCTGGTAGATGATAAGCTCCAGGAACCCAAAACGTTTCAAAACTTACTCCCAGACCCAACTTAGGTAAGATTAGTTTTGATGATTACTCCTAGATTCTACAAGGATGATGCATGATCATTTATAGAATTGTCCCTACCCCAGTAGTTAGATATATATTGTGTGTTCTTCTATATAGGTGATATTTATCAAATTAGTTAGCTAATTGGTGTTATATTATTCCAATCCAACAGTATATACATATTAAAATTTTGTGTGCTCATATATATATGTAATAACCACATGTTTAGCAAATTAGCATAGCCAAATAGCATTAGTATAACCAGTTATAGGTAGATGTGTATAACCTTAGACTTTAGTCATTATGGTATTAGTGTACTGTCATCACTTTAAGACCAGACAGCCAGGCAAGGTAAAAATTTTGCAAGTAATATTTTGTTTCATCTTTTGTTTTGTTATGAAATAGTGGTATTATTGAGGGATATTCTTCACCAAGTAAAATCTTTTTTTTTTCATTGATTTTTTTTGTAAGTTTGGGGAAATGAAACAGATATTACTGTCCTTCTATCTGTTTCACCTTTATGTCTCCTTAGACACATCTATGCCGGTTTTGAACACTCTTTAGTACAAGTGTGTATGTATCCACTCAGTGGTATATGCCTTTACACAGCTGTATATATATGTTTACACAGTTGTATATGTGTCCACACAGCGATATATTCATTTACACAGTTATATATGTAATCACAGTTTTATATGTATTCAAACAATTGTATGTTTATTGTCACACATGCAAGCACCTGTAAATGATAATGATATTAATTTTTGTATGGAAATATTGCGGCATTTATATAAATAATATATTGTATAAGGGTTATTTTGTTTAGAAAATGTGGCTAAATATTCTTTAACAAGTTTGGTTTAGGTAAATTATAAATCACATGCGAAATTCACAGATTGGTAATAAGACTATTTAGAATAATTCGCAGGTGAGATCAGATGGTCCCTAGGTTATTGACATTATTTTAGAGCTCATTCATTACGATTGTAACGAATTTCTTTTCCCAGATCAAACCAGTAAAAATTTGGCAACAAGATAGGAAAAAAAGATTAGAATCAAAAGAGACAGACTGCTGTAAAACTTAGAAGAAGTTTGAATTGTGTTTTAAAATAGATAGTTGCTGGCTTTTGATCTGGGGAATATAAATATCGCAGATTTTTATTTAGAATAATTCGCAGGTGGGATCAGATGGTCCCTAGGTTATTGACATTGTTCTAGAGCTCATTCATTACGATTGTAATGAATTTCCTTTCCCAGATCAAACCAGTAAAAGTTTGGGCAACAAGATAAAAGAAAGATAAGAATCAAAAGAGACCACAGGCTGTAAAACTTAGAAGAAGTTTGAATTGTGTTTTAAAATAGATAGTCGCTGGCTTTTGATCTAGGGAATATAAATATTGCAGATTTTTTTTGAAATTGGTTCTTTTAGCTTGCTTTTTTTTTTCTGTAAATTGTTGTGGAGACCAGAATCCAAAATGATCAAGTAAAATAATATATTTACTGGCTCTTGAGCCAGATGGCTGCTCTCAGTTCCTCTAAACATTCCTTCGAATAGGCTTTCCAGCAACCTGCATGGAGAATATGAAGAAATTTAACCTATCTGAAAGGCCACTGAAGATTATGACGCTGTCAGACGCCCTATTCCCGCCACTATCATTGATGTACGCTTCAAGTCCAATCAAGGAGGCAGAGAGATGGTAATAATTTAAAAAAAGACTGCAGTATGAACTTTAATCTATAAATTCTTATAACACTTTAAAAAGAACCTTCTATCTAAATTATAAAAACTCTTTAATTTTTACCCTCTTATAAAAAGAAACTAACAATCTGTGTAACTTTATATATAATGTAAAAGAAAAAAAGATCACTTACTTTAATTTTATAAACTGTTGAAATCTTTTATGAATTAAAAGATTTCATATTTTTTTTATATACTCATTAAATGTCCGAAATTTATTCTCTTCAATTCCTACAAACTAACGGTCTTGCCTAATTTCCGTAATTTTAATATTTTGTTTAAATGCATTTTGTTATGTTTAATATGTGATAATATGCTCAGATTTCGAAATGATGAAACTAAGTAAGTAATTTATAAAGGAGATAATTGTGATCTTCACTTAGACATTTTAAAAGCATTGTTTATTTTATTAAATCATTGTTTCGAAATTATAATATTGGTAATGAGCGAATGCGCTAACCACTCGTTATTATCATAGTTATATATATATATTGTAAAATCGTATTTTTTAAGGTTGCTTAACCGATCTTATATTATAACCTTTGATATCTATTAGTGGGAAGGGGATATATATATTGTCTAGAGATGATAAAGTATATTTGCTAATGTTTGTATCAAGTCCCATCGAATATACTTTCCCTCCTTAATTAAGAATATTTATATGCAGATTCAGGATCTTAACTAGATTATTTTTATATAGTTTAAGCCCATTTTATTAGCAGACTTATTATGCTAATATTAAGAACTGTTTTGAATTAGCTTGACAGATAAAAGCTATCTGTTTTAGGCGCAATTAATTATATGCATACTTATTGCTTTATATATATATATATTGCGTGCATTGCGGATGTGTTTTTATATAGTACACTTATATGTGTTACGTTTTGCTGCCTCTGACAAAGGTTCACGGTCAACAAACCGCCCCTTTATTTGGTTCGGGTTATGGCTATCTTCATTAGAACTGGGGGCGTGCGGACCCAGATTTTTCCTAAAGCCAATCCGACTTCCTGAACTTTATGTTCATATACCAATAGCAGCAAACCGTCGGTCTCAGAGCAAACCGAGCATGTGATGCTGAAGCTCTTGAAGAATCACACACTCGCACTGCAAGTTTATTTCTTTAATATTATATAGCGCCATAGCACATATATGTGGACCTAATGGTAACCAGTTCTTTTTCCCATAGTAATTAATCATTCAGCTTTAGACTGGAGTTTGAATCTGGGTTATCAGGTTGAATCTGCATGATTCTGAGTTTATTTAGTTGCTCATTTTATTAGTATGTATAACAGCCATTAAAACTGGCTGTACTCATCATCATCTCTATTAAAGTATCAACTTCTAACTTAAGCAAGTCAAGTTCATAAGATGAGCATATTAAATAATTAGGCATGATCTCTATAACTCACACACACATGTATTGTAATATGTTTAAAAGGGAACAGATGTACTTGATAACAGTCCCAACTATTGTAACATGCTTGCCTGTATTGAATACCTTGTGAAGATTATACAATCCCTGCCATTATGATATTTTGTGTTAGATCATTTGTTATTGTTTTAATAAATCCTTTTAAAATATAAACTGTTGTATATCTTTCTTGCTCAGACTCTAGATCAAACCAAACCAGTATCTTATCCAATCCATAGTATTTTATCCAATCCACAGTATATTATTAAATGTCACAGTTCATTACTCCAATTTCTTAATGAGTTTATATGCTGTGTGTGTATGTCTGGTAGTTAAGATTAATAGAGTGATAAGTGTTATATATCACTTATTTAGTTAGGTTAGTAATGACCTTAGATCTCGTGTTTCTCCCTGTTCTATGTCGGCTCGCGGTTAAATGAGGACTGAGTGTAGCCTCAGGAATGTCACTCATAAGGTGTTAAATTTGAAGTACTGGCAGATGAGTTGGAGTTTGGTCAGACTAGAGGTCTCAACCACCTCACTCCGGTCAGCTTTGGTATATTTTGCTTGGGCTCTGAATTTTGTTGCATGAGTGTACAAATCTGACTGTTACAGTATAATGTGAATGAATAGATTACATATACACCTTTACCCCACTTAGCGATTGTCTACTTAGCGATATTTCGCAATAGCGATCTTCATCAATTTGTACCCACTACTTCGATGTACAATCGATTATTCACTATAACAATCGGGAAAAATTAAAAAAAAAAAATTTGGCAGCCATCTTAAATTTTGCGTCATTGATGACATCATAGATAGCTATATTAAATTCATTTTACCCAAAAGCAAAATTATATTATTGTAATATGTATACACGTAATGACTTTGCTGTAATTGTATACACATACAATATTTTATTCATAAAACCCTTAAAATATCTATAATTACTGAATCTATAATTCTGTATACATCATATATAATAAATAACACAGCAAATGTTCATCCACTTTTTCTTTTAAAATACATATATATTTTCTACAATAATATCAACAAATTAAAAATCCTCCTTTTTCTTTTCAAAAACATTATTTTCTTATTTCAATACTGAACATATACAGTATATATATTTATATAATACAAAAACTCCAACGTTTCAACGTTGATTTGTAATTAAATAATGTAAAAGAAAGAGTAATAAATATAGCAGTGGGAGAGAGATATCCTTGAAAATGACTGTATGAAGATAAACAGTTGAAACGGAGTTTTGTATTATATAAATACTATATATACAATATATATATATATGTTCAGTATTGAGATAAGAAAATAAAGTTTTTGAAAAGAAAAAGGAGGATTTTTAATTTGTTGATAATACTGTATACAAATATTCCAATATATAAATACAGTACAAGACAAATAAAATACCATCATCACAAACTTTCAGGAAAACACTAAATATGAATATTAAACTGTGTGTGTGTGTTTCTTAAATACGATATATTATTTTTAGAACACCTGGATAATTATGTAAAAATAGTTATTGATTTTGTAATTTTGATAATAAACATGTTGTTTACACTCAAGAAGTTTCAAATCAAAAGAAAAACAACATTTTAAAATGATGTCGAATTAGAAAAGTTTAAAAAAAACAGATTGCATTTAATTAAAAATCTTTCTACTCGAACGGGGGGGGGGGACATTATTATATTAATAAAAATATACAGTAAGAAAAATAAACCTACCTGTATGTTTTAGAAAATTAGAAGTTAGATTTTTTACTTTGAAAATAAGTTAATTTTTTTTTTCTATATGTTCAATTAAATAATTAATAATTAAACATTGTTTTTTAATTTGAATAATTTCACATAAGTAATAAAATAAATGTATAGTAGTAATATATACTGTAATACAATTTTTAAAAAAATGCACTTCAGTATAGATTTTTTTTTCATTACGATGAAAAACTTCCGCGGAAGAATATAAAAACTTTTAAATTCAAATTTAGTTTCATTGCTGTTCTGTACTTTTTAAAGTGAAAATATGCATTTTTTTTTCCTAGTGATATAAAACTTTTCTTTTTAGATACCATATTTAGTCATCATTGTCATGAAAAAATGAAGAAAATCTTTGAGCTTGGAAATCAATGTGGATATTTTACGTCACTGGAACCGACCAATTTTTTTCCCATAGACCCCCATTATAATTACATATTATGTCTACGATATTCTTGCTTAACAATGAGTTTTGGAGGACCAATTGCCATCGCTAAGCGGGGTAAAAGTGTATATATATATAATGTATCTTTATACTTTATGTATCTTTGGAAACTTAACTCGATCAATGGTTATTTGAAATATTTAAGCAATATTATTTTAACATTTTAAACATTTAAATACATTGTTTTCAGAATAAGTTGAATTTGTTTAATGAGTAGGCACTAGATGGGGATTTTATGCACAAGCCTTCTGGCATCCATTGATTACTCTGGTTGGCACAGGGTGGCACTACTGTATGGAGAGTTTTGCTATGAAATGAATTTATTATGAGCTTGCAAATTTATAATTTATATATTTTGTTAAAAACTAGTTTGACAGCAATATTTTTGGGGATTCTGAAATAACAGCAAATAATAACTTAAAGAATAATTATTGTTGCATTAAAAAATAATTCAGTGACTTTATTGCTTGGAAAATCATAAAAAGTAATAGCACCAGAAATACTCAAACAGGAATTGGTCTGTGGCTCAGAACCCAAACTCTGTCACTCTACCACTGTGCCCAACCACAAAGGGAAACCATTGTATTTATTAGGAGCATAGCAAACGTTTTTGGAGATATTAGTTTTTGTAAAAAAATGGCATTGATTGATTTCTTTCCTTTTAAAATATACCATGTTTTCCTTAAGAGTTGACATCTTAATGAAACAAAACAAGAATATAGTAAAAACTGAGCATACATAAAAACTGTAACATGTATTCATAGTTATATGTTGAACTAGTATCATCATTTACTTGAATTTTTAAATGTTTTTTTTAGATAAGTTCAAACTTTTTTTAACACACATACTAGTTTGCTATTGTATTATTTTCCTCTGTTCTTCAGTGTTGCTGGCTTGATTGTCTAGAGCCTAATACAGGAGTTAAACAAGTAATCTTTAAATTTGTGAATACTGAATATAAGCAATTTGGTTATTATGCAAACTACAGCAGCATTGATGGCCGAATGGTCAGCTGCCTTACAAGCAATTGTCCTGGGTTAGCGGGTTCGCTTCCTGGCTGATGCTTTAATACATGGAAGAAGTAGAAAATTTACACTTATCTATGAGAATCCTTCTAATTTCTCTATTTTTTATTTTAACACCAAGATTTATTAATAATACCCAATATTCAGAAATCTAAAGGTTTTTAAATTCAATTCCTGTTCTAGACTGTTATTAGAAGAGAGAAGAATAGTATCATTTAAAACTTTATATTTTATAATAACTACTTTATTACTAACAACTGGAGCATTTTGAAAAATATAAAGTTTGAATTTTTCTAATATTTAACAATTCAACTAGATAATGCAATCAGCCATAATATGGATTTCTTGAATGCTAAAGGTTGCTAATGATGACATTTCATTTGTAGTAATATACTGAACTATTTCTATTATCTAGGTGTATATTTAAATGTTTTTTATTAAAAGAATTCATGTAAATTTATACTTCTCAAACTATATTCAATCAATTCTTTCTTCTTCAGGAGTTGCTGATGCTACCGATAAATGTAATATAGGAATTGAACTGGAAACTAAATTGATGATCTTTAATTTCTAGACTACAGAATTTAGCCTTATGATTAAACCCACTAGGCTGGCAGCCCAACAGTCAGTAGAAATTTTGTACATGTAATCAACTGTTTCCTTTTAATGTCAAGGCTAATGAGAGACTTTCCAAATAATATGGACCATCACACTAAAATAAGATATGTGATTATTTATTATTGATATGTAAACAGTCACATTGGAAATTGATTAACAACATAAAACACTAATTAAGGGGAAAAAGCGGATGTGTAAACTAATAGACTATGCATGTGTTAATATATAGTTTTAAATGTTTTTATCAATGCATCTTTTACCTTAGTTTTATATCATTTCAACCATCCATCAGACAACCTCTCTCACTAAAAATGCATTTGAAACATCCACTTTACTTTTTTTAAGTGAGTAATAAATACATAGTATATGTTATAATTTTTATTTTACATGCATATTTTAGATATGACTAAATTTAATTTCATATATATATATTTCAAACTTCTTTTCCATCACACTTCCCCAAAACATATCACCAAAGACATGTGAAAATATGAATGATCTTTAAATATATGTTTAAAACAAAGTTGCTTACCTGACAATAGAAAATAATCCATAAGTCATCCTAGCATGATAATCTATAATGTTTAGAAATCACTCTTTTAATTTCTTCATAAAAAGAAAAAAAAAAGAGAAATCAGAAGAAATGTCATAGATAAGCATGCAATTTTTTTTCTGCCTATTGGCTTTGATGAAATATTCTAATTATGTCAGAGCACCAGTTATTAATTTAGACATCATTGATTCAATTTCTCTGCTATACTGTCATAGATCAGATCAATAACACATAAAGAAAAGAGGAAAATAGTATCAGTCAAAATCTTGCATTCAATTTCAACTTATGTGTTATTACTAACAGTATTTACAAAAGTATAAAATTGGAATTTTTCAAAAATCACTTAATTTCATTTAGATGACCAAATAGTTCAATAAAAAGCCATTACCCCAAGCCATTTAGCCAAATATTATATGTTTTGTTTTACACATTTTATATATTATATATGAATTGAAATAAGAACATATAATTCCATATTTGATACATTCCATCCTTAACAAAAACTAGGAAACATCCAAAATTGTAATGTATTTTTTACGTCTTTGCAAAAATATCTTCAAATCAAATTCTGTAATATGTTGTAATAGTATTTATGTTGTCTAGTGGCAACCTTATTCTCATCTGTGATTGCAATTAATTAATTTTGTGAATCCCTTGAAAATATATTTAAATGTTATCTTATTCAAATAACCATAATGTTTGTTAAAGTTCAATAAGAAATTTTTATAACTTATAAGAGAAATAAATTTCACATGATCACTATTTCTTATGTTTCTTTATAACTGTTGTTAAAACAGGCAAAAACTCACTATACATACTGCCACACACAGCAAGCTAGAGTAATCAATGAATTACAGAAGGCTTGTGCACAAAATCCCCATCTAGTGCCTACTCATCCAATATCCCCAGACTAGTTTCTGGCTTGTGGCCTTCGTCAGTGAGGAGGGGCTCACTTATGAAGGCCACAAGCCAGAAACTAGTCTGGGGATATTGGATGAGTAGGCACTAGATGGGGATTTAATGCACAAGCCTTCTCTGCCGTGGGGATTTTATACACAAGCCTTCTGACATCTATTGATTATTCTAGCTTGCTGCGTGTTGCAATACGTATAGTGAGTTTTTGCCTGTTTTATAAAAGAAATCAATTAACTTTTCACTTGATCTATTTTACATAAGATAAAGCCAAAGGTTATATTTAAAAAAAAAAAAAAAACATGTTGTATTTTTACAGTTCCATTTTTCATTAAAGGAATTTGCAGATCTATTGGTGAAATTGTAACACACCTGATTGATACATCTACAACCTGCATTTTACACCAGACAAGATTATCCTTAAAATTTTGTTTAGGTACTAATGAAACTTGGAATATTTGAATGGTTAGCAACCCATAGCTAATCCAGATAATCATTTAAAAGTGGTCTTTGCCAAAGATTAAAGTAATAATAGTAAATCACTTAAATCTTAGCATTCATCAAATGGGAGTTGATAATGTTTTTTCTGTCGCTATGTTTCAATAAAGGGACATGGTTGAGACTTGTGTATGTTCCCTGCAGTTAGCTATTTAGAGATTATTTATATCTGTGTATGTTAATTTATCACCTCAAAAATAGACTGAAGTAGTTAGAAAAGTTAAACATAAATCTCACATATTTCAATGGATTATTTATATCATTACGATTCTGTTTGATATCTAATAACTATTTACACATCGAAAATTTACATATTTTTAAAAAAATACTAATAAAATTATACTATAAAATATAAATAATGATTATCCTTTCAATTTACAAACTTTTAGGTAACCTATATGTCCTATGTTATTTGGTGTATTGGGAGAGTATCAGATTGTGAGCTGCGCGTTGTTTGGCGCTGGAATAGAGCGGCAGACTCTTGAACTCAAGACCTGTAAGTCTCAGCACAACTCTGTCACTTCCTGTGCTCGAACCGTTTATGAACTCCGAACCGGGAACTATTTTGTTTTACCGTTAAATCATTTTTTTCTTTTTAATTCTTTATATGTTTAAAATCTCCTCAATACACTTTTAAATATATAATTACAAAAATTTTACTCATGAAAAATTATGTTAATATATTACTAAAACCATTGGAATGTGAAAACGAAGTGTAAAATTAATGTTTGCACAATATAATTATATTTGTTAATTTTAAAAATTGCACAAGTATGACGTGACTAATAGGTAAAATAAAATAAAAAATGAAATTTCTCGTAATAGCTTTTGCTTTATCACGATCTATTATAAACAATTTCAAAAAATTAAAAAATAAATCAACGAAAAATTAATTATTATTTTAAACAAAATAAATATAAAACGCATTGAAGCAATACGTCTGAACCTCCATTTGTTTGTTGACCAAGAGAAATTGTTATAGCAATAAATTTAATTAATTTAATCGTCAGACAGCAATTCGGATTTTAAACGTGATCTTTTTGTTGCTGATGATTATTCGTAAAACCTTTTAACTTTTCCCCCCAAATCACAGCACAGACAAAAATTTTAAAAAAGTATATTGATACAAACAAGTTATTTTAACTTGACAAAAAGCATTCGTCTACAGATTTTTAAAATATTTATATACAAAGCATTCATTCAAAAAGTATACTTTTTTTTTTATTATGTTTCAATGATAAGCTTTATTTCTCTTAAAGGGTTACAAGAGTTTACATATCTTGAATTGCTGTGTTTACAGGGACAATCCGTAGTTGTAGGTTTACATATATAAAAATGGATTAATTGTTTTACACAGGATTAAAGGAATTTTTACATGCTCTGAATTAGTTATATGGTTTTAAGCCGATAGTGAGTTTTTGCCTGTTTTATATGGTTTTACATAGCTTGGATTGCTGTGGTTCCATGAATCCATAGATATAGATTTACATATATAAAAGTTGATTTATTGATTTACATGAGATTACAAAAAAAAAAAAATCATACTGTGGATTAGTTACAAGGGTTTTACCTAGCTTGGATTGCTGTGGTTTCATAGGCAATCCATAGATGTAGGTTTATGTATGTACAAGTTGATTTATTTATTTATGCTGTGGATTAGTTACAAGTGCTTTACATAGCTTAGATTGATGTGGTTACAGGGTAATCTGTAGTTGTAATTTTACATGGTCTGTACTGCTGTATCTACAGATGCAATCCAGGTTTAGTTCTATGTGTGGTTGAGTTGCATTGGTTACATAGGTGAGGACTAGAAATTTCCATGGTAGTGTGGCAATTATCTGTGAAGTCTGGCCTGGTGTGAGATCAATGTCAATATTTTTATTTTTCAGGGTATCTTCTTTGGGTGACCAATGACAATGTGGATTGGAAAGGGTATTGTTGTGGATGAGAGGCCTGATGGGATTGCCATGCCTATTTTCTGGTGCATTTGAATAGATGAGTATTGCAGAGGGAGGTGGTACATCTATATTAGAATTGGTTGCAATTGTTAAGTTGGACTTTGTGGCAAGCTGGTCAGACTCTGGGTCTAGCTGTGCACTAGAGGTGCTGAGTAAGGCTTTTGATGAAGTTTTAGAATATCCATGCAGTGTTCTGATATCCAGAGGGCGCTGGTGGTGTTGAGTTGGAGTTTGCAGTCAGTTGGTTAGACTCTGGGTCTGCCTATGTTAGAGGTGGTGGCCAAATGAGGCTTTTCATATTATTTAAGTGTGAGATTCATGGCTAGTGTCCAGATAAAATCTAGGTAGGCAGTTTGGCTCAGCATTGTTATTAGAAGTGACTTATATTTTTTGAAATTATATGGTAACTTGATGATAGTTGAAGATTTGAATGAAAAATTTAACACAAAATTGGAAATCAATTATCAACTGATTGGAAATTGAAAAAAGTATATAACGTTTTTTTTTTTTTTTGCTAGCCTAAGGTTTAGATTACTTTATAAGCATAAACAGACAGAGCTTGTTAACTCAGGGTGAGCAAATGAACTAATTGCTGGGAACTTGAAATCGAATTTTTATTACTAAACAAAGATCAGAGATTGTTACAATAACATTAAAAATAAGCATACGCCTGGCTGACCTTTGGACTTTGATACTATATGCTGGTATTATTGAGGGTAAACACTGATCATGCGATGGCTTTTTTTTTTTAATTATCGTTAGGTAACTTGATTTCAATTGGAAGTTTGAATAAAAAATATAACGGAAAGTTGGAAATAAGTAATCAACTGATTAAAGTAATATCATTATCTTGCGTTTTGAATTCTTTTTAAGCATAAAAAAAACAAAGCTAGTTAACTTGTTTATTTAGTAAGTGAAAATTTGTAACTGAATTTTTTTTTTTCCAAATAAAAATCGGACTTTGCAATAATAAAATTAAAAATTGGCTTATGTTTGACTGAACTTTGGATTTTGAAACTCTGTGTTGGTAATGTTGGTGGTAAGCATCTGGTCATGTGATTACTTTGTCGCCATATTATTTTCCAAAAGTATCATTGGGTAACTTGATTTTAATTGAATTTTTGAATGAAAAATGTAACACAAAAGTATAAAACAATTACCAACTTATTGGAAATTGAAAAATCCCACTTCAAACATACCCTCAAATATAGATAGGTGATTTTTCTTCCTTGGCTTAATTTTTCATCATTATAAAGTATAAAAAGAATGTGGAAAAATTAACAGTTGTAAAACGAACACATCATAAAAGGAAAGTACTTTCTATCTAAGCATGAAATTAATTAGTTTTTAGAATTGTTAGAGAATTATATATACAATTATGAAACATTATCATTTTCAATTATTGTCGATCCGCTACTGAATGTAAGCTCCTTCCGAGTTTAATCTAGGTTTTCTGAACCCTAATCTCTCTTCTCCACATTGCTCCAGTAAAATTTCGGTACTTTCATCTATCCATCTCATATATTGTCTTTTTCTATATCATTTATAACTCTCTGGATCCAATTTAAAACTTCAACTAATTATCTATTATCATTTCTTCTAACACTATGCCTTCAAAAATTAAAACATATACTCAAATATGCAAGTAGACGTATGTAATATATCTAAGATATGTTTAAAACAAATACGGATATGAATGTTTTTATTAAGAATTTCTAATTAACTTTTTTTTACTTTTGAATAAAATCAATATTTGTAATTTGAATAATATACACCATCTTGACATTGTATGTAATGGGAGTGATATATTTTCTGTATAGCAGCAAGGTAATTTCTGATTTCTCTCAGTCCAGTGGTTTGGATTAAAAAATAATCAAATGGTTTCAAGTTATAAAATATTTGAATACCAAATGTAGGAGATTGGGTCATGATAATGGATCTTTAATTTTTAAATCCACAATTCTATACTGGATTAAAACTACATAGAACATTTATATTAGGGACTATCTATTAATTCGTGTACATGCTTATAAGTGTATTCGGTTGATCAATTTTGCAAATATATAAAATTAAATAAAAATAATTTAATTTTTTCATCTATAAAAATTTTGTTTAGATTTTTTAAATAGCAACAATTAATTTTAAAAAAAAACCTTCTGTATTTATGCTTTTGTCATAACTGATTTTAATCCGCTGCCTAAAAATCACTTGACATGCATAACAATCCACTCTTTTATTTAAATATGATATCAATGATCAATTTGATATTAAAGTTTGAATATAAATTTGGCAATCATTTAATTACAGCCCCTTTTGTCTCACTTGAAAAATCGTAAAAATTTTCTATAGATGGATAAATTAAATTACCATTATTTATTGTTGCTCTATATTTAGGAAGCGTTTAATTAATTATTTCTATACATATATACTAATATTTATATATATAGATTATAGATATATGTACTAATTAGCAACCATTCACAACTTAGAAAATCCATTTTAACCCGATTAGGGGGGGGGGACTTAAAATTAAAGTGTTTTGCAATGAGATTATAAACTAATCATGTAGCCATAAATACAACTCAAAAATCATAAACTGGTCTGCTTATTTTCTATATGCTAATACTGCAACAACCGTCTGCAACCAACTGTTTGCTTGCAAGGCGGCTGTGCTGACTTCTCGGCTAACAATGCCTGACGACTTAATATTTCATCAGCAAATGCTACTTTTTTGAAAGACCTCAACTTTTTGCCTGATTATATTCCATATTTAATCATACTCTTCCAATGAAAACAGTCAAGAGTAAATAACTTTCGAATATCCTTGAGGTAGTCTTTGTAATATAAAAAATGCTAACTTTTACTACAAATTCATTGTCAAAATTACTCCAAAATATGAACCAAGATCTGGGTTTCACCCTCAGCTAAGCTAAAAAATTGATCTATTTTATGATTGCTGGTTGCGTCAGAATATTACATTGAGAAAATTGCTTCCGATGGTTTTAAGTTACATTCTGTAGTGCTCTCACTGTTCTATTTCAAGGCAAAATACGACTCAATATTAGCCATAGATAAAATAAATTTAGTTGAAATCAGTTTAAAGTAAAATCAAATAGCAGCTCATGTAAGTTGGGCATTGAAAGTGGCAGAATTGACCAGTGAATTTGATTTTTAAGGGGGGGGGGGGGATGTTAAAAAAGAAAAAGATTATGACAGGACAATGTTTATTTAACTGATTTTTATCAGTTGATTCCATATTTTAAAAGCATGCAAACATAGATGAAAATTAATTTTAACAATATAAATCTGACACATTGGAAACTCAAAAACTACTTAATAACTTCAATAATTTTTTACAACTTTTAAAAAAGTAGTAACATTTATAAGTTATACTTTTAATAATTATATTCATTGTGGCAAGTGTAATGATAAAAAAGCAGCAATAGGAAAAGATGATACTTAAAAAAAATTTTAATGTAATAATTTTTTTTTATCATTTATATAATGATAACTATTTATTAAATACAAGGAAAATAAATCATATGCCTGATATTATTATAAAAAGGATATAGTTCTAAAATGAAAATTGAGGAGAAAAGATATTTTGCAGAGGTAGGAGTGGGTGTTGAAGTTTGCTTGCTTTGTTATCAGTACTAGTAACGGATGGAGGGATTTGTCATCGATTTGAGGATGTGATGTTTTCAAGATATTCCATGTTCTAGCTCAGCACTGCATTCATCCAGATTATATTTAGATTCAACAGCCTATAAGTCTTGAAAATAAGGATAGTTGTAGTTTTATTTCATGAACAGTTAACTTAGTCCTGGATCAAAAGTCAATCAAGCAAGGTTTCATCTGTACACTTATTATTTGGTATTAGGGTGATATGCTGTGTATTAATTCTCTTGGTGTTTATGCTGCATTATATACTCATTGCTTGATGATCGGTTTCTTTGTCTACACAGGCATTGTGAGTTGATAATCAGATATAATTCAAATCAAATCTCAATAGTAAAAATATATGTATACCATTTATGCCAATTTTTTTATGAACACCAGCTTGTAACTCCAATTTTAAAAGAAGTATGGCCAATTGTAACATTATTATGAGCGGTTTTTTTTTTTAAAAAAAAAGATTAGAAATAAAATTGATAGATGTCAAAGACTGAACTTATTTTATTTCTAAATTGATTAGGAGCAAATGTAACCTCCCTATAAGCAACAGTTAAAATTAAGTTTTAAGAATAACTTAGCTAATTTTAATATATCTAAAAAGAAAAAAAAAGTTTTGATGCATATTTTAAACTTCTAAAAGTTTGACAGTGTAAAACTATTCAGAATTATTTAAAAAGAAGTCAGAAAGATATAATAATTTTAACTTTTGATAAGAAAAAAAAAATGAAAATTGTATTTCTTTTTAAAATAGAAAGCCATTTAATTTTTTTTTTTTTTACTTTAACTAAAGATGAACAAGAGATTAGGAAAATAAACTGAAATCAAATATTTTTTGTTTTCAGCATTGATTTTTAAGGTAAATTTTTCCCTTGCTTTCCTATTAAAAATAATTATATCTTATCAAAAAAATAAGAGATTAAGATAAATTACTGTTTTCATGAAGGTTTGTGATGATGATATTTTAGTTGTATTTATATATTGAACTATTTCCATCATCGAATTTAATATAAGTATTGAATGTCTTTAGAAAAATTTAACTTTATTTAAATATTCCAAATACATTCAACAGTAAAGTTTCAAGAGGTATTATTCTCTGATCTTCTTCAGGTGTTATTGGCCTGACCAGCTAGCATGGGAATCGAGCATGGACCCTTAGATTCTTGAATTTTAAGATAACACTTAAAATCCTTTATCAGAATGGCTCAGTTGGTTAGAGTGTTACATGAAAACTCAATATTCAAGAATCTAAGGATCCAGGTTTGTTCCTGTGCCAGTATTGTCACTGGTCAGGCCAGCAATACCTAAAAATAGAGGAAAATAATACCTCTTGAAACATTGTGCATATACTAACCTGTGTGCTATTACTAACAATTGAGTATATTTAAATAAAGTTATTTTTTTCTAAAAGACATTCAATACTTATATTAGATGTTGGAAATAGTTCAATATATAAATACAAGAAAAACTACTGTCCTATGATTCAAAAATAGAATTAATTATTTTTGAAAAGTTTAATGCTGATTAATAAAAAAGTGAAGACAGATATATTAAATATAAAAAGTTTATTCTTTTAATGGTAATTATAATGTAATCGGGCTTGGCCACTTGATGGCATTGTTGGCAGTCAAAAACAATACAATACAATGTTCGGGGCCGCGTTATATTTTTAAATTGAATCGCTGTTTTTTTTTTTTTTTTTGGTTATTAATTTATTGATTGCTATAACTTTTTTTTCATGCTCTTTTATTAAAAAAGTTGTTTAATTTTAATTTGTATTTAGTAAATGACAACCTTTTTTTTTATTTTTAAATCGCTGTTTTTGGACAAAGCTGCTACTCTGTGATGTCTATTTAGCGATGTCTTTCACTTAATTATTGCTTTCTACATAACAAAACAACTGTGTAGGGTTAGGGATTAGGTTTAGGTTTAGTTTTAGGGTTAGTTATGGTTACATTTAGGGTTAGTTTAGGGTTAGGTTTAGGGTTAGTTTTAGGGTTAGTTTTAGGGTTGGTATTCTGTTGTTTGTAATGCTAAAATAAAAGATATCAAAATCATAACCGTAGTCGGACAAAAGAAAGAAACTCAAACTTTTTTAAACAACAACAAACACATATAATGTCTTATTTATTTATTAAATATGTTTATAATATGTGCTTTCTATGAAATTTACAAAAAATTGTGTATATTTTTATTGGATAGCAGAAATACTTGGCTTCTGTTGTCGGCAACTGCGGAAAAAGTTGATCGCCATCCATTTTATCAACTACGTGGTATTTCACGTGAAAACGAGATTTTGCACACGATATTGGCCGAATTCTTTTTTACCTAGCCTTAGCAAGCTTTTACACCTTACACATTCTCTAAACAAGGGTGTGGCCAGTTAGAAAATTACTATAAATTCATGTTTATTAAATAAATTATAAATACAAATATTGTGTAACGTATATTGTAAAAATTTGACTAATCCAACTAAACACACATATACATCAAACTGTAAATGAAAGATAAGTGTGTGGATTCACAAAAACTGTCGCGAAGCAGAAATAGGCCGTATTATTTCTGCGCTATGCATCATAAACGGCCTTCTAATGGCTAAGACAAACATAGATGTTTTTTATAGCCGTAAGTCAGGCCTTGTAAACAGCATTTGTTAGGTATTTTGGGAGCCAGAATGCCATCAAGTGGCCAAGCTCGATTACATTATAAGTACCTTTTTAATTATTTAATAATTGCTGTAACATTTTGACTTTGAGATCAATTACAAAAAAAGTATTTCTACTATCCTCTAAGTTAATGCAAAAATGATTTATAGTTTGTTGCATTTATGTATATGCACAATGGCTGAATGGAAATTCTATATGGGTGTTTGCTTCATATTTCCAAAAAATAGCCTAAATGATATAGTGAAATTGCCAAAGAGTTGCTAAAATAAATGCATAATTAATACATAGCATTGTCAAGGTTGTCTGCCATAACTATATTTTATTATCTATAATATCAACTGGAAAATCTTGAGAAAAAGTAATCCATGAATACAAAGAAAAGATGTACCAATGAATAGAATATTTACCATCATTAAATAAGCTGAAAAGTACATTAAGACATGGCAGAAAAACAAGTTTGAGTTACCTTAGCAATAAAGATTTATTTGTCATCAAATTAAAATTTTACATGTCCTAAATGCTGGGAGGAAAATATTGTTTAAATGTTGAACTCAATAAAATTTGGCAAGATCATTTAAGTCAATTCATTTTTGAATACTTTGCTAATACTCAGAAAATTTGATTTAATTTTTCAAATTAACTCATGTTTTTAATTACCCTATCATTTTAATAGTGATCTTAGTAATGTTAATCTAATTACATTTATATTTTTAAAAAATATTTGTTTTATGTATTATATGATTTATTATTTTCATAATTATTAACCCTGGAGTCAGAAAATCAATCAAGTTGGGGGGGGGGGGATAAAATAATAAAAATGAATCAAGCTATTATATTTGATTGACTTCATTGGTCTAATTTAAAATCATTTATATTGATTATGTACATTTGCAAATAGATATGACTAGATAAATTAATTGATTTTAATTTTTTTATTAATAATAATAAAATAATTGTTATTGCTAAAAAGTTTTATTTCTCATTAATTTCTTATCCATTTGACCAGTATTTTGTGTGTTTAATAATTGAAATATGTTACAATATAGCTGTTCTAATAGAACTAATTAACACACATTATATTAGTTAATATATATGGGGCATGTAATAATCAGCAAATATAACTGTTGTTTGAAGATGTGATATGTTGGACTATTTCCATCATTTATGAGTGAATGTTGAATGTATAGAAAATTTTAAACTTTATTTAAACTTTTCAAATACAAACAACTTGTTAGTAATAACACACAAATAGACAATACAGGTTAGTAATTACACAACGTTTCGAGTACTATTATTCTCCACTCTTCTTCAGGTGTTGCTGGCCTATATGCACAGTGACAATATTCGCTTAGAAGTTGAACTCGCACCTTTAGATTCTTGTATATCTAATTTAAGGCAAACGCTCTACCAACTGAGCTATTCTATCAAAGGCAACACTGTGCATATAGGCCAGCAACCCCTGAAGAAGAGTGGAGAATAATACTACTCGAAACATTGTGTAATTACTAACCTGTATTGTCTATTTGTGTGTTATTACTAACAAGTTGTTTGTATTTGAAAAGTTTAAATAAAGTTTAAAATTTTCTATACATTCAACATTCACTCAAAAATGATGGAAATAGTCCAACATATCACATCTTATAATATACCATCATTACAAAACTTCAGACAAATAATAACTGTTGTTTGCTTTGACACCATTGCTAAATGTGGAATTCTGTCTGATCATCAGTGATTATAATCTAATATGGTAAAATTTTAAAGTTATAGTTACCCCATCTTGTACTTAGTTACTCATTGGATATTATGTGGATAAATAATCATTTCCTAGAGTCTTAAAGGTAGCAGGCATAATTCAATTACTACATTTCAAATTTGATTTTTTTAGAAGCATTATTAAAATAAATATTAATTTATTTGTATAAAAAAATTTTAAAAATATAACCACAAAATCAAATAAAATTACTTTTGTTTAATTAGATTTGGTTGATTGATTTTTTTATAATCAGTTGAAATAAATTTGATTTTTATTATTGTTACCTTTTGTTACATTAAATTTTATATTTGTTTTAAAAAGTAGAAAAAGGTGGCAATTTTTTAAAAAAACAACAACAGCAAAGATTTAAATGTATAGCTGTCTAGTCTACCAACTCTTGTAAGATATTGTCAAAACAGAAACGGAATATAAAATTAAAACTACATGAGCTAAATTCCAATCTAATCTGATTTTTTAAAAGAGACATGCTTAGGACTGTACTGAGAGGAGTACTTGTTAAATTAAAATAATATAAAATTAAAATATTTAAAAATTGATATATATATATCAGCTGAAGATTAATTAAAAACAATATAATCCAGTTTATCAATTCCATAATATTTACTACAAATATTGAGTTGAGTTTAACTAATGATATTATAGATAAACGGCGAACATGGCAGTTGATTCTAGTCTATGTCCTCTTCTAGTGTCAACTTCATAAAGAAATATTTATGAAGCTCTTTCTGGGGTCATTGTAGTCCACATGTGTGTAGTAGATATTGTTTGCTGCATCTGAATTTTGAAAATTATACAAATTGAATTGGAGTTAATAATCATTATTATTATGTCCATCTCTTGAGAAAATATCTTGATAAATTCTAATAATATCTGATTGAGATATATAAGCAGAGGACTATTGCTGAATATATAATACTTCATATTCTACTATTGATAGTTTTACATATGTATTAAGCACAGATAAAAATAATTGGCTAGTAAATAAAATGTATATTAATATTCACAGGTTATTTCAAATACTAACTCTGGTATTAATGAAAATCTATTTCTGTTTATTGTCCAAAAAGAATTTAAATTGCACTGTAATTTGTTTTAAAAGTAAACAACTTTTGAATGAATAAAATAAAATAGCCAGTTAATGCAAAACATATAGCAAGAAAATAAAAAGTGATGGTCTAGTGCAAGTCTCAGACAAGTTTAAAAGTTATCAGAGCTTAGAAAGTCTGAGTATATTTTCTTTGAATTTTAATTTGTCATTTATAAAAGATTAATTTTAAAGTTAGAAAATTATAATGAAATTTCCAAATTAGTTTTTTACATTAATGATAGCTAAAAATCCAGATTTTTAATTGAGTATATGTGTTGTTTTTATAATTTCAATGTGAAAATAATTCAATCCAGATTTTGGATTGAGGCAATATATTTGTGTTCCTATAATTAGATAATGAAAATAATTCAGTTTATAAATTAATGAAAATTAAGAATTGAAATATTTTTGTTTATATATATTGTGATCTTTAGCTTTGAAAAAAGCTAAGTGTCAAGTCAAATTATGTGCCAAGATATCTAAAAAACTAATATAATTCTGTCATTAATAGGTTTTTATTAATACTTTACAATGCCATAATTTGTGCATAGAAAAGTTACTGCATCAGCATTTTCAGAGATTATATAGTTGTAAAGTAAAATTTACATCACTTGAATTGTAATAGTTTTAGATTTAAATAAGTATTTGTCATGCTAAAGTCTTTAGATTTTTGAATAGCTGGTAATGTAGATGATAAATATTGCATTTTAAGTTAATCATGCTAATTTAATCATGATTTAATCATTTGAAATATTAAAAAAAAAGCTTGTATTAATTTTGAGGTTAAGAAACCAAGTCGACCCTATGTTTTGGTATGCTGGTAGTTAAATTAAAGTGATATTTTAATTTATTTTAATTTTAACACATATTCTAGTTAAATATTTTAAATTTATTTTGTAGTTTAATAAAGCTAATAATTAAAGATAGAATTTTAAAGCAATAGATAATCAAATGTTGAATGCATGAATAAAATATTACATTTATTTTAACATTATTTTTTTAAAAAATATTTTAAGGATAGTTTTAAAATCTGTTGAGAAACCTGTCTAGATTAAATTTGTTGGTAAATAAATGTATTAAATATTATCTGTAATATTTGTTTTATTTTCTTAATACAGT